>CM069904.1:132455533-132723847 GCA_036172215.1 Camellia granthamiana | reverse complement strand
GAAACAATTCATTGAAATCCGTGTTTTAGCCTACTTACGAGTAGCAAACTTCAAACCATTTTCAAACAAACGGATATGCGATGCTTTGTTCCAAATTAGGCGATCTAGTCTATACTTGTGTGTTGTGCGCATCACATAGTAATTCTAGCTAATTAACCGAAATAAGAACACATGTGTTTTCAAAAAACAAGATATCATGTTTAGTACAGGTCGATTTTTGATCGGGTGAGCGGGGGTGCTGTAGACGCGCCCGCGGGGGACCTCGCTACTACAGTTCGGACTCCCTTTCTGTTTGTTACGATTCTAAATCTGAACCAAAGAGTCCAACTCTGGCAAATCGTTTTGAAGAAAAACAGATTTTTTGAAAAGTAGTGCCAAACATGGACTGCTTTGCCAGATTACAGAGTCGCCACCTAAATATTTTAAAATGGGAAATTTAGGAAACCCTAACTCGGTGCCGAAGGCCAGGTGTCCGTCATCACCAAAGTAGTCTTGGCTCGGGAGCTTGGGTACGATCGGGGAAGGTCAGCTATGAGCACCCCCTTTCGCCCGGTCTGAAGACCGGCCTCTACTAACCGTGATACCCGATTTTGAAAACGTTACATGTTCTTATTCCGGTTATTAGCCTAGAATTACTACGTTATGCGCACAGCAAACAAGTATAGACCAAATCGCCTAAATTGGAATAAAACATTTCATGTTTGTTTTGAAAATGGTTTGCTACTCGCAAGTAGGCTAAAATGCAGGTTTTGCCACCCTTAAGTGGGCTTTTAGAAAAGACAGTTTTGCCACTATCTGGTGGGCTTAAAACTCACAGTTTTAATGCATTATTCCAATCTAGGTAATTTGACCTCCATCCACAGGCATTCAAGCAGTTATGTCACATAAGCACTTAGCCTCATGGTAGTCATGCTATTATGGCAACACTCACACACATGTGATATGCTAAAGCATAAAAGCTCACCTAGTACTCCAAGCCAAAACAGAAACTAGTTAGTAATCATGTGCATGGTCCTAGTTCACGTTAAGTGGCTAATGCAACACATACAGAGGTGCAGTTAGAGTAGGCTCGGTTATCCTAAGATGGCATGTGAAATGCTACAAGTAACAAGTATTCAATTTGGAAATTGAAATACAATGCAGTTTGTATGATGTACCGAGCCCAGTGCATGTTAGACAAATGTATGGATGCACGCATGCTATCATACTGTATGCTAATTTAAATATGCCCTAATCTACCATCATAAGCAGGTAATAAAAGGGAAGAAAGGGATGGGGGTTGGAAGACATACACACACCCACACACACTTATTACAATTATGCCCTCGCACAGAGGGACCCAAAAGAATAATACAGTCCCAAAATAATACAGTCCAAATACAGAATAAATTAATTATTACAGAAATTTCTAATTATCAAATTAATATTAACATAAAAGAAAGGGGCCCCAGCCCTGCCTCGGGATGCGCGAATGATGCATGCTCGAATCCGACTCGCCCGGAAACCCCGCGTCATGACACTGTTGCCTCTGCTTTTGCTGCCCTGCCTCTCTGGAAAACTGCCAAAGTCTCAGGACATGCTCCCTGAACACTGAGGATCATCATCGGCTGAAAAGAATGTCCACCGGCCGTGTACAATAGTCACCGGCCATGAGTGAAGTTATCGGCACAAAATGTTTGCTGGTCGGCACCATATCCTGCCGGTCGGCACAAAATTCCTGTAGAGGACAGTTTGACAGCAACAGCAGGCAGACAGTGCATGATATGGATTTTAGAGCAAATGTAAGCATGGTCAATGCTCCCTATCATGTATGGGACTCAAGGAAGCATGACCCTTGGTTCTTGGGCCATCAATTATGCATCTTGGTGCATGCTAGCCTAAGGAACCAAGATTGCATTTTAATGTGAAAATGCATGCAACACACAAATGAAACCAAAACCTTATCATACATGGATCAAAGGCCTTGGTGACCAAGGGTTGAAACAAGTTGCACCACTTGTAGTGTGAACTCCACTCAACCCTCATGCTTGGTTTGACAACCCCAAACCAAGCTATGAAATGCATGTATGCAACATAGCTCAAATGATGCAACATGAGGATTAGGATGCAAGCACACCAAATGTCATGCAACTACCATGTTAAGCATGCAAAATGCTAGAGTATACAAGATGCAAATGTCATGCAAATATGGGCCATTATGTAAGAAGAATCATCATGCTACCACACCTAATGGACCCAACATGCAACAAGCATATGGTAAGTATGCAATGATGGACTTAACCACAATGGGGCAGGCCTTGAACCTCCCCAAAACAGTGGCCAAAAGATGCCCGAAATGGTGACCAATTACCTATGCAAACATGCAAGTCAAAGGGCCTAAGGTTAAGGCACAAAGGGAGCACTCCTTGCTACCATTAACATGGCCACTCATGGCATATATTAGACAAGCAAAACAGATGTTTAGCATGCAAAAATACACCCCAAAACCTTGATATGGCAGTCCTAAAATGCATTAAACGTGGAAGCATGCAAAAGGCCTATTTCAAGGCATAAAATTGCAACATTTCAAAGCATGAATAAGATGGTAAATGGAAACATATAGGCATGATATAGGGACTGAAATAGCATATGAAAGGACTCCAAATCACTTAAATAGCCTAACCAATGCATGTTCATGGATCATACGCTCAAGACTAACAAGCCATCATGCAAAACAAACAGGTCAAGCATGCCAAAGGTGACGAAATCAGTGGCCCACAGCCTCTAAACATGGCAAAATGATGCTAATACCACCATGGAATTAGGCTAAGACATGCAAAGAACATGACCTAGATGCATGACACACTTCTAAGCATAAGAGAGCATGACAAAACAAGTATGAGAAGCATGCTAAGGGGTACAAATCCAACCTTGGATAGAGGTTAGCTATGACCTAAAACACCCAAGAAAACTCTGAAATGAAGCCAAATGCAAGTATGCATACATGCTACCTTGTGAGCCAAAGACAAAGGCAAGAAAGGGGCCAAGGGGAGAGGGGTGTCCCTCCCCTATTCATGGCTTCAAAATTCCTTCCTCACCACTGAAAACCCACTGGTTTTCAGTGGTGAGAAGACCAAGAACACCAAGTTAAACAAAGCTTCAAAAAAAAGGCACTAAAATGACCAAAACAAGGCCTAAAAGGGTGAGTTGGCACCCAAACCACAAAACACCCTTAATGAATGTTCTTAAGCATGAAAATGTAAGCCTTTTTTATGTTGAACACAAAGCCAAAAACACAAAGCAAGATAGGTAGAAAGCTAGTGCAAGTTTGGGGAAACTAAAGCAACATGCTTACCCTTGAAGACTCCTTGAAGAACAAGTGATGTAGCCCTCCTCTAATGATCAAAACCAGTCCAAAACCACCACAAACAACCCTCCAAGTCCCTCAATCTCGGAGCTAGGTGTAATAGTGTGTGTAATGGTGTAAAAGTAAGGTAAAACACACTATTTAGGTCTAAAAACACACACACAAGGATGAGAGAGATGGAAAATACAGAGAGAGGAAGTGTATCTCAGATATAGAGATATATGAGCTCGGGTTTTTATCTCTCAAATGGCCAACCCCTGACAAAGAGAGATGGATGGTGCTTAAATAGGCAAAATCAAGCCAAGAAGCTTAGAGGCTAAGCATAGGAAAGGGGTTCAAGGGGTGCAAAGGGGGCTTGGCTTCTTGGAGAAGCCAAGACAGCTGGCCAAGCTTCTTCAAGAAGCTTTGGCCAAAGGGTCAAGCTTCTAGAAGCTTGGAGGGTTCAAGGGTGCAAAGGGTGCAAAATGGTCATACTTGTGCACGGGGGAGTGTGATGGTGCATTCCAGCTGGCACAGCTGGCATGCACCATGTCTCAAGGGTTCAAAGGGTGCACGCCGGCCAGCCAAAAAGATCATCGGCACAAAAAAGTGCCGGTCGGCATCATATAGTGCCGATCGGCCAAAGTTTTTTAGAAAACAGTGCCGATGGCCAAAAGGGAGTGCCGGTGGAGGGTGGGGGCAGCCGGTGGGATTCAGGGATGGCTAGCAAGCCTCCTCCTACCCTCAAATGCAAAAACACACAAGTCTTGGTGCAAAACCAAGCACAGAACAAGCTGGTTGAGAGGTCCTGAGGCACGACGCGCAGTCGGGATCTCCGGGAACTCAAAACGAACACAATCATGGATAATCACCGGGTGTTCAAGCGGTGATGTCCAAGTCTTGAGGACGGTCAAAAATGGGGTGTCTATAGTTGCCCTCTTTGACAGAACTCGGAAGTCATAACAATGACGGGAGTGAATGTCAAAGCCCAGAGACGACCCATTTTTGACCAGGACGAAGACTTAGACAAACATACAAGACAAACAAGATGCGCCCGAAGGCAGGGGCAAAATGCAACACAATGCAAGAAGCCGAGCATAAGTTATGGTCATGCAAAGAAAGCTGTAATGAAGCACACATGCGACAGTTATAAGCTAGCATACACCAGACTACACTACAATGCAGAAAGGATGTAAGAGAATTATGCAATTCTCTGTACGTCTCACGTGGAGGATACAATACCTGTGCGGCTCGCCCGGTTTCACCGGCCTCAAATGAGCCGTACATACAATATCGTGCCTGCAAAGAAAACAAACTTAACAGGTACAATGTTGTTAGCAACATGCATGACAATGCAGTCGAAAGTGCGTGACAATGCATGCAATGTGTATAGCAAGATAGTAGGATTGAACACATGTGAGTAAAGCAATGCACGTATGCACGCAATGTGTACGGAAAGAGAACTTGAACACATGTGAGTAAAGCAATGCACACGTGCACGCAATGTGTATATAAAGGAACTTGAACACATATCAGTAAAGCAAAGCACACATGCACGCAATGTGTATAAAAATGAAACTTGAACACATATCAGTAAAGCAATGTACACATGCACGCAATGTGTATAAAAAGGAACTTGAGCACATATCAGTAAAGCAAAGCACGCATACAATGCAATGTGTATAAAAGGGAAGTTGAACACATATCAGTAAAGCAAAGCACGCATACAATGCAATGTGTATAAAAGGGAACTTGAACACATATCAGTAAAGCAAAGCACGCATACAATGCAATGTGTATAAAAGGAAACTTGAGCACATATCAGCAAAGCAAAGCACGCATACAATGCAATGTGTATAAAAGGGAACTTGAACACATATCAGTAAAGCAAAGCACGCATACAATGCAATGTGTATAAAAGGGAACTTGAACACATATCAGTAAAGCAAAGCACGCATACAATGCAATGTGTATAAAAGGGAACTTGAACACATATCAGTAAAGCAAAGCACGCATACAATGCAATGTGTATAAAAGGGAACTTGAGCACATATCAGTAAAGCAAAGCACGCATACAATGTAATGTGTATATAGGGACTTGAAATTGATCATGGTAAACATGATGCTGGAATGCAACGTACTGCAACACAGTGTGGTTGAAATGATTTAGGGAATTCATAAGATATAAAAGGATACGGGAAGGGACGTCCTTCGCATGTTCCGAGCATCGCTCACGAAAGTTGTGGTACGAGGTCAACTCGAAGCTCCACTTATGTTCTGAAGGCGCAGTTTCTTGGACTTCCTTAAGTGATGAAGGTGCCAAATCACACGATTGACCCGAACAAGGGCGCAAAAGGTACGATGATCGAAAGGGGGAGGTTACCGGTGTCAAACCCAGCACTCTGCTACCCTACTATTCTTTTGCTTTACTTTCCTTTTTACTAGGAGTTTAAGCACATCGCACTGCCCCAGGCAGGTTTTATTTCTCAAAAGCGTGTGTTTTTACAAAACATATGATGGAAATGAAACAGCTATTTGTTCAAAAGGTGTTACATTTGCATGTTCTATGCATCGCATCGCAAGGCATCACACAACAATGTGACTGAAATTGAAACTGCGCTTTGAAAACAAAGCATCGCATCGTAATAATCAAGTAGTAAACCAATTACAACTCGATAAGCAAAATAGAGGGACTCAGCAAACTAGCCAAATGCAAGTACACCTCGATAAACATTACGAAGACTTAAAGAGAGTGAAATACAACTCGATAAGCAAATATACAACAACTCGATAAACAAATGGGCGCACTCTCGTGAGGATTAATCACTGGAGGGTATTGGAAGTGGTGGGATTTCCCAAATTCTTAGCATAAACAGCTCAGAGGACAAGGGGGAGAGCCACCGGCCCAGAAGAAAGGCTATCGGCCTTGAGGAATGGCCATCGGCCGAAAGGGTGATCCATCGGCAAAAACAGATGGCCGGTCGACAATCTATAATTGGCCGGTCGGCAATGAACTGTCAGCACCAGCAGAATGTTGACATCTGTCCTTCACTCAACCTTATCTTCTTCAAAAAGGGTCTCAACTTCGTGGTTCCCTTCATTTCCACACTGATTTGCTCCAAATGGAAGAATTTCTTGCCCAAAATCTTGCAACTTGGATTAACAACTTAGATGTCTCGGAAAAGCTGAATTTCCGGGCTTTCGGCATAAACGCACTATTCACTTTGCGCCGTACCCCGCTGCATTTTCCATTCCTTCGTGCTGCGGCAAGGTTTTGGAATCCGGTGACACGCGTCTTTAGCTTTAGCGGGCAAGAGGTGTGTCCTACCTTTGAAGATTTCCAAGCTCTAATGGAATCTGAGCGCAATGAGGAGATTCTGCCCCAACTTCGTTTTGGCCATGCTCAAGCCTTAGGACAAATGTGTGGGCTCTCAATACCCGATGCTCGTTCTCTGATTTGTGATGGGATACTAGATGTTCCGAGCTTGGTTTGCCGTTTTTCTGAGACTGGTGATCGCGGCAACCATCACTGGCAAGGCTTCCGGCGACACGCCCTCTGTCTATGCATGCTATCTCATTTTCTATTCGTCTCCGGTTCCGGAGGGCCTAGTGTCTGGTTGATTGAGGTTGCCCGAGGCTTGAAGGAGGGCAAAAGCTGCATCGCCATGATTCTGGCTGAGACGTTGCTGGGCTTAGACGCCTTTTATCGTCGAGAGACGATCAGATTAGCAGGGAGTCCACTATTACTGCAGGTAATGTTTCCCACCCAATCTCACATTTATGTTTGCTCACATCACTCGGCTCTCAGGCTCGGTTTTTCTCACAAAAACCCTTTTCTCACTTTTTCTCTCATCGTACATCTCTCTATTCTTTATTCTCTCATTTTCTATCCCTCCCCAGGTGTGGTTGATGGATAAACTGCAGGTTGTGGACTCTTGTCCGGCATATTCGGCTCGCGGCAATTTCTTCAGGCAACGCCTAGTTGACGCCCTTGATGAGGGTTGGTGGTTCGAATGGATGTGTCGTTTGTCCGCAAACCGTATTTCTTGGTGGTGCCCTTGGCTCAACCTCCCAATGATGAGTTACAGCATGACCCGTCAACCCGGGATCCAATTGATTGGCTTGACTCACTGTGTCTTCTATTTTCCATTCCGTATCCTGCGCCAGTTTGGTCATGATCAGACTTGCCCGCCGGAAGGGATAGAGTACCCGGTTACATTCCCGATTCGAGGCGCACAGCTGGCCCAGTATGCCACAGCATGGAGGATGAGAGAACTCCTGGCCCCGCTCCCACTTTCAGTTGCACTTTGTCTAATGAATGCTTGGATTGGCTTAATGAAGAAGCACAGGAGGGGCCCACTTTGGCATCAGAGGCTTCGACCAGCTCTGGGAGGGGGCGCAGGGACATTTAACTTGACCATGCCCCGGATTTATTGCTTTATTAGTACTTTCAAGTTTTCTTTATGAATGTAATAAAAAGCAACTTCGATTGTATGCAAGAGCAAGAGAACTCTATTTGAAATCAATGAAATTGAAGGTTGTGGTACTGAAAATTTTCCGTTTTGGTCCAGAAATGGTCTTAGTTGTAAAAAGATTTATTTGAACAAAGTCATCTTCATTAAAACTTTTCAAAACTATTTTCGATATGGATCAGAACTGGACACGCCTAAGATCTGTCGCTGAGATGCACAACCCCGGATCCTAGCAACTGGAAAGTTGCCCCTTGTTTGAACGGTACCGCGGCACTGTACGGCAACGGAAAGTTGCCCCTAGTCTGAAAAGCACTGTATCGGAGATTGCGATAAATGCTGATGGACAAAGATGACCAAGATGATCGAATGGACAAAGTTGATCGGGGAAGAGTTTGTGGCTGAACTTCAAGACGAAGCTGCCTACGTATCCCAAAGATGGGAATCAAGCCTTACGTAGTTCAGGCTTGGGTTCACTCGAGTATTTTCACTCTCCTTTTGCGCTCTAACTTTTGCCAAGGCCGCCCTTTGCGGGTTTTCAACCTTGCGAGCTCAGTTTTTATATTTTCTATTTTTTTGTGCTCTGAATTTTGCCTAGGTCGCCCTTTCGGGTTTTCGGCCTAGCGAGCCTCTCAGGGGTAATATTTCTTCAACTTCTCCATGTTGATCGGTTGGGAGAACTCTAGGCCATCTAGGTCCATCAGAACCACAGCTCCACCTGACCAGATAGACTTGATGATATAGGGACCAGTCCAATTAGGTCTGAACTTGCCCCTTGGGTCGTGGATGGGAGCTCGGTTATCTTTGAGCACCAAATCTCCTTCCTTCAAATTCCTGGACTTAACTTTCTTGTTAAAAGCCCGGGCGATTCTGCGTTGATACCCTTGGACTTGGTATAGTGCTTTTAATCTCCTTTCATCGAAGAGCATGAGTTCCTCGAATCTGCTCTGCTGCCAATCTGCCTCAGCTATCTGACACTCAGCCAGTACTCGTAAAGACGGAACCTCAATCTCTATAGGTAGAACGGCCTCCATCCCATATACCAAGGAATACGAAGTCGCCCCGGTAGAAGTTCTAATTGACGTTCGGTAGCCCCACAGAGCAAACGGCAACTTATCTGGCCAGTCCCGATAGGTCTCCACCATCTTCTGCAGTATGTGTTTGATATTCTTGTTGGCAGCCTCAACCGCTCCATTGGTTTGCGGCCGGTATGTGGATGACTTATGAAAAGCCACATTGTATTTTTCCAACAAGTCTATCACTTCCTTCTTGAAGTGGGAACCGTTATCTGAAATTATCTCATTTGGGACCCCGTAGCGACAGATGATGTTGTTTCTGATAAACTTTGCAACATGCGAAGCCTTCAACACCGCGTAAGATTGGGCCTCAACCCACTTTGTAAAATAATCTATTGCAACCAGGATGAACTCATGCCGATTCGACCCCTTTGGCGTAACAGCCCCGATCACATCAATTCCCCAGACTGAAAATGGCCATGGTGAAGTTATATTGTACAACTTTGTCGGCGGGATGTTCATGCGATTTGCATGAATCTGACACTTGTGGCATCGCCGAACGAAACTGATACAATCCTCCTCCATGGTGGACCAGTAGTACCCCTGTCTGAGGATCTTCCGTGCCAACATTACCCCCTTCGTATGTGCTCCACATTCTCCTCCATGGATGGCTTCCATTAGGCGCTTCGATTCTTCAGCTTCTACACACAGCTTGTGCATTCCCAGATGACCTCTCTTGTACAATTTACCCCCGCAGATGATAAACTGAACAGCCATTCTTCTGATTGCCCTTTTGTCCTTGGCATTCGCCCCCGGCGGATATGTTTCCTTCTCTAAGAAATTCCAGATGTCGTAATACCAGGGGTTTTTGTCCTGAACCTCATCTATAGCAGCAATCGACTCATAGGCTGGTGCAAACTTCTGGTCAATGATGACTGGACACATCCGGACTTCACACGGGATGTCTATCATGGAAGATAGAGTTGCTAAAGAGTCTGGGAACCTGTTGTTCTCTCTTAGTAGATGGGTGAAACTTAGCTTCTCAAACCGAGGAATTAGCAAATCCAAGGTTTGGTGATACATCATCATCTTTTCCTCTTTTACTTTCCAATCTCCTTTTGCTTGAGATACAACAAGGTTCGAGTCCCCAATGACGTCCAGTCGTCTTGCCCCTAGTTCCAGGGCTACTTCTAGACCGGCAATACATGCCTCATACTCTGCCTCATTGTTCGAGACTTTGAACCGGAGTTTGAAAGCTAGAGGGATACGGGAATTATCGGGTGCTATCAACAACATTCCTATCCCATACCCATATTGATTTGACGCTCCGTCAAAGTACATCGTCCAAGCTTCGTCGTCGATATGCAAAATGGCTTCATCTGGGAACAAGTATTCAACTGCTTCATCCCCCTCAACCGGATGGTCGGCAAGGAACTCTGCTACTGCTCTTCCTTTGACTGACTTGCGTGTGACATATTTCAAATCAAATTCGGAGAGCAACAATAACCAACGAGCTAGCCTACCCGTAAGTGTCGGTTTCTCGAAAAGATATTTGATGGGATCGAGTCGTGAAACCAACATTACAGAGTGAGCTAACAGGTAGTGCCGCAGCTTCCTGGTAGCCCATACTAAGGCCAAACAAGCCTTCTCCAGCAGAGTGTAGCGGGTCTCGTAATCCAGCATCTTCTTACTCAGATAGTAGATGGCCCTTTCCACTTTATCTTCCGACTCTTGTGCGAGCATGCAGCCCATTGTAGTCTCGGTTACTGACAGATACAATATCAACGGTTTCCCCAGCTTTGGTGGTGACAACACGGGCGGATTCTGTAGATACTCTTTGATCTGTTCAAATGCAGCTTGGCATCGGCCGTCCCATTGGAACTTCTTTCCTTTCTTCAGAAGACCAAAAAGTGGTTCACAAGTTAAGGTTAGCTTTGAGATAAACCGCCTTATGAATTGCACTTTACCCAGAAAGCCTCGCACCTCCTTTTCAGTCATTGGTGGTGGCATTTCTAAGATGGCCTTGATTTTGGAAGGGTCGACTTCGATGCCCCTTTGTGTAATCAGAAATCCCAACATTTTCCCCGCTGTAACACCAAATGTACACTTCTGAGGATTCAACCGCAGCCGAAATTCTCTGATCCTTTGGAAAAACTTTTGCAAAGCGGTGTAGTGGCCCTCTCTTTCTTTGGACTTGACAATCATGTCGTCCACGTACACCTCGACCTCTTTATGCATCATGTCATGTAGTATCGTGGTTGCAGCCCGTTGATATGTAGCCCCAGCGTTCTTCAACCCAAATGGCATCACTCTGTAGCAGTATGTACCCCACGGGGTGGTAAAAGTAGTCTTCTCCCGGTCTTCGGGTGCCATTACTATCTGATTATAACCTGAGAAGCCATCCATGAACGAAAGCAAAGCATGCCCCGCTGTGAAATCTACCAACTCGTCGATATGCGGCAAGGGAAAGTCATCCTTCAGACTGGCTCTGTTCAAATCCCTGAAGTCCACACATACTCGGATTCTGCCATCTTTCTTCGGCACTGGAACAATATTGGCCAACCAAGTCGGGTATTCGGATACCAGCAGGAAGCCTGCGTCAATCTGCTTGGTGACCTCTTCCTTGATCTTAATGGCCCAATCGGGGCGGATCCTTCTAAGCTTCTGTTTGACAGGTCGGGCCTCGGGGTCAAGAGGGATCCGGTGCTGTACAATCTCGGGATCGATTCCAGGCATGTCTTCGTAGGACCACACGAAAACATCTTTGAAATCTTTTAATAAAGTGACTAAGCGCTCGCGTTCCTCCGAAGACAACGTAGACCCGATCTGGACCAGCCGCGGGTCCTTCTCAGTACCAATGTTCACGGTAGTGATTTCATCAATTAAGGGTTTAACAAACCTCTCCTGCTCTTGTTCAATTAATCGTTGCAAAACCGGAGGAATTTCGTCCTCGTCGTTTTCATCAAAATTTTGAAAGTCCTGACTTAAGCAATAAACCAAAGGCACAGAAAAGTACTCGGAAACCACATCCACTTCATTCTCATTATGTACTCCCAAACCATCTGATTCTTCTGTTACAACAGACTCAAAAGAGAAAGAAAAAGACGACCTGGACAGGACTGTGGCATCCGGGTTATCACCCCCAGGAATACCGGACTCAGACTCAGACGAGCTGGAACCTGATTCCGACTCACAAGACTCGGTGGAATCAGATTCCGGCTCACTACCTGACCCGGTGCTGCTTGACAAAAATCCCTCCTCGTACTGCCAGGTGAGGGAGGGTGCGATGGATGCATCCAAAATGGCTGCTGGTAGGCCCGTAGCCGTTTCATCTCCGATCATGGACACCGAGGAGTTATCCCCCAAGCGCAACTGGTCGATCGAAGGATCTGAAAGTAGACATGCCAGCGCTACCCCCATTTCAAACTATGTGTCCGTAGATTCCACTTCTTTGCTATGCTCAGCCTCAACTGTTAGGTCTTTCTGCTCTTCAGCAACATCATCCCCTGATAACTGTAGGTCAAAGAAAATTTCGAATCCTGGCACACGTTTCTTCTCTACATTCCACCATGGCTCAGGAAAACCACAGAATGGAAAATCCTCCCCCTCCCGGACGAAGCATCCGTTCAGGGTACCTTGGATGGGCCGATGCATCAATTCAAAAGGTTTCCCCATCTATTTTGCTTTGGCTCTTCCTGCCATCTCTTTTCCTTTTCTTACCCAATCTTCCTTGGTGGGCAGATAACCCAAGCTGAAGGTATGAGGGTTGTGCGGTACTTCGGCCAATGCTGCAATGCCCTTATGGCTGCTCTTCCCTAATCCCATCCCGGGGATGTACTGGAGCTTGTTCATGAGGTACACTGCTTGAGCACTGACGTATATTCCTTCGTTAGCGGCCATGATATTCTGTACAACCTGAGCCTCGGCCAAGGTAAAACCTGATATGAACACATCTTCCATGCCGTGCTCGATTTCTAGAACAGGCGTGGATACTTCCGGTGGTGGGTGGATTGATGAATTCCCAAAGACAATGGCTACTCCCTTCCCGTAGGGGTATTTCACCATTTGATGCAAAGTAGATGATACTGCCTTCACCTGATGCACCACGGCCACCCTAAAAGCAAATTAAAAGTTGCGGGAACTTCTAGGACATGGAAATCTATCTCGTGCTGCCCTGGCCCAACCTTTGTCTGAACTTTTACGGTTCCCATCACTTCCCTACTTGTATTGTCATATGCCCGGATGACTTGAGCTGTTGGTACAAAATCCGCGACTTTCGAGCCGATGGCATACGCTGTCCATGCCGGGCAGACGTTGATGGCAGACCCGGTATCAACAAGAACCACCGGTATCCATTTATCCCTACACTCCACTGAGATGTAGAGGGGTTTATTGTGATTTACGCCCTCAGGCGGAAGTTCTTTATCCGAAAAGGTCAATGCCGTGAAACCTCCTCCCGGGAAGACCAGTCCAACCAGCTGCTCTGGTGTAGTCTCTATGGAGAAGGTTTGGGGCCCTTATCCATGGCCGTCAAAACAGCCTGCCTATGTACTCACGAGGCCATGAGCAGCCCCCAAATGGAGATGTCTGCTTGTATCTTTTTCAACTGTTTGAGTACAGCTTCCTCTTCAAGCTGCTTCTCCTTTTGCTTCTCAGCTTCTCTGTCCTTCCCCGAGGCCTCTGGTTGGTCTAAGTTTGGGGGTTTGAAATACCGCCCACTCCGTGTCATGTGGTCAACCTCTCCAAGGTACCAGGTGTTATCGGGTTGGTTATTCCCCCAATCTTCATCCGTGTGGGCAAGACATAAGTCCTCATCTTCCCACCACATTCCATCAGCGGCCGACAGACACCTATCCGGCCCCGGTATGACTGTTCTTGTGCTCGCAACACCTTCCATCCACATGCCCGCAGCATTCTCGGTTCCTGTGCACACAGCAGTTTCAACTTCCACATGGGCCTTCGCCTTCCTGATTCTCTCGGAATCCTCAAAACTTGCTTGTTCTGACATAGCTGACTGTTCAATGATCTCGGCACTCAAAACATTCCAATCTCGGGCGAAATTCTCGACACCGGCGCCCCCGGCGATGTGTTCTGCTCTTCGACCCTTCCGGCCGTCGCTGATATTCTCATTCTTGCTGAGCTCTGCTTTGCCTGAAATTCTCCTACCACGTCGGGCTGATCGTCCAACCACCCGGTAACTTCTGCTGAGTCCTCATAACCGAACCAGGCGACTGCCGCATCCTCTGGGTATTGGTCATTGTAAAATTGGAGAGCGGCAAGGTCCTCTCCTACAGCCGTTACATCATCTGTTCCCTGTCCCAGACTATCTCCTTGAATCACACACAACTCTTCCTCTATTGGCAATTCTATCCCGGGCCCATCTTGGCCTATTGATAAAATGTAGTCACTCGGACTATATGTCTTACCCACATAACTCCCAGATTCCGCAGACTCTGACTCAACAACCTGTTTCTCCTTTGGAATCTCCCTTCCCCTGTTCTCGACGGTCACCACTACTGGCTTAGGTTGGGTCATGGAGATGTCCATCATGCACAAGTCGGTGCAATCGGGGAGGAACACCTCTGGTTTAGGCAGGTGGGTAGGTGTGATGTAGACACTAGGGTCGTAGGACACGGCCCCGGTATGGATGAAATTGAGTCTTTTGGGTGGGGGAGCTTGGTTATGTGTGGGGAGGGGATTTGTAGTAACATTGGGTTTCTCGGGAGGCAAGATCACCCCGTTATCGATGAGATCTTGAATCTCATGACGCAACCGGAAACACAGATCAGTGTCATGACCGTGCTGTTGGTGAAATGCACAATACTTGGCCGAGTTATGGGTAGGAGGGAGTTTTTCTAGTAGGGGCCGCGGCTCCAGGGTCTTCAGGTGCCCTTTTTTGATCAAAACCCCCAGAGCTTTGGATAGGGGCATATATAATGGGGCGAAGGTTCTGGTGTTTCTGGGTGGGTATTTGGTTGTTTGCGGGTTGCTTCCGGATGCGCCGGAGAATGGTGCAGCTGCCGTATTTCTTGGAGGGGGGGTGGCGGTGACCATGCTTACTTCGGTGGCTCTCGTGGTAGTAGTGCCACTCGGGCCTGCATTGCTACCACGATTGAAAGTTCGTCGGGTTGCTCCCGGTCATTATCAATCAAGCCTTGCTTCAAGGCATCTTCAATCTGCACCCCCATTTCATGTAGGTCAAAAAAAGTAGGAAAGGGGAGTACTATCAGCTTTTGCATCAATTTCGGTTGAAGATTGCGCACAATCATCCGAATCTGGTCTTTGTCCGTAGGCCTCAAAGTCATCATTGAAGCCTTGGCCCTCCACCTGGTTACAAACTCTGAAAAACTCTCCTTAGGCTCTTGTCTAGTCGTCTCGAGATCACGGGTCGTAATCTCAATCTGTGTATTATATGAATACTGTGCGATGAAGGCCTCAGCCATTTCGTCCCAATTCCTCTTGACGTCATCTTCTAGCTTGGCATACCATATGGCCGCCACACCCGACAGGGTCCGGCCAAACAAAGACAACTTCTGAAGCCTACTGAGGCCCATTGGCCTTAGAACATCTGAAAACAGTCTCAAGTGTACCATGGGGTCCCCGGACCCGTCAAATCGATCAATATGAGGCATTTTGAATCTGTCGGGCAGTGTCACAGCTGCGTCAGTGTAACCATCTTCAATGTCGGGGATAGTCTTGACCCCTTGGGATGTCTTGAACAGCTTTTCAAGCTTGCTCAGCTTTAGTGCGGTAGGATCAGTCTCGAACTCAAACGGAGAATCCGGTAAGTTGGTAGGTGTTTTTGATTGCTGAGGTTGGATTTGAGGTAGGGTTGGAGGTGGGGGTGGTCCTGTGTGCAGTTCTGTATCATTCTGAACATTGGCTGTCTCCCCAAGGTTTGGAACTCTTGGTGGGGGAGGAGCTTGATGCGAAGCAGATGCTCCGGTTTGCTGCTCTAGCCTGGCAATTGTCTCTGCCTGTTCCCTCACAACTGTGGCCTGTTGCCTGGCGAATTCTGCCTGACGGACGGCATCCTGCTGCATTGCTTTCATGCTTTCTTGAAGGTGGCGCACCATCTCCTCCAAACTAGCCATGCTATCCTGCTCTGGTTGAGTTACTGGTATATATTCTCTCTCTATTGGTGACACAAAATCTTGATCCCTACTGAACACAGGTGGGGTAGATAAAGCCCTATGAACTGACTGCTGTACTGATATCCTCTGCGTGACTGACCTCCGTCTAGTAACCGGGGGTAGTGAGTAGTACACTGGTTGTCCGTCTATCAGATCCTCAGATCGAAGAAGTCGACAACCTCTAATCCAGGGTGCTTGGGGGATATCTATCGGGTCAGAAGCAATTGTGCTCAACTACCTAATAAAAAGATAAATAAAGCGTATAAATAAACAGCAAATCGGACAGCATAACGGCATAAAATAAACAACACACGGTTGGATAACACTCGATACACTGTTCCTCAAATACTGATTACTGTTTCTGAGGTATTGCCCCCAAGTCTGAATCTGGTACCCACAGATAACTGATTCCCAAAAATACTGTTACTGGTGCCCTCAGGTCGGATACCAAAACTTGCAAACTGATATGCGCATTTCCTGTAGAGATACACTCTAAAAACACGTAGCATGTAAAAGAGAACCAATACACCCCTATGTTGGGGTAGGGTTTCCCTGTCCTATTTTGTCAGGAGCTAGGGTTTCACTACGCACGCAGCGGTTTCAAACAACCTATATCGGGTAAGCAACCTGTCCTAGTTTGGAATGGTCACTATGGATTTCGATATGCACTAGGTCGAATGGTCAAAAAGGGTGCCCCGGTAAAACCGGGGTTTGCGTTCCCATACTGGCAAAGCCCGCAACCGGTCAGCCTTATGGACATGCCTTGACAAGACAAGCCTCCAGCAAACCACTCAGGAATAGCAGATGGCCAACACGGTGTCCTAGGCGCACCCATGCACATGCAATGCAAAGAAACACATAAGTGAAATCAAAACTGGATATCACGAGTTCGAGTCAAGCTCTCTAAATTCCCCAGTGGAGTCGCCAGAAACTGTAACAAGCCCGCGATGGACCTCGGCTACAGTTCGGACTCCCCTTTTGTTTGTTGCGGTTCTAAATCTGAACCAACGAGTCCAACTCTAGCAAATCGTTTTGAAGAAAAACAGATTTTTTGAAAAGTAGTGCCAAACATGGACTGCTTTGCCAGATTACAGAGTCGCCACCTAAATATTTTATTTCGAGAAATTTAGGAAACCCTGACTCGGTGCCGAAGGCCACGTGTCCGTCATCACCAAAGTAGTCTTGGCTCGGGAGCTTGGGTACGATCGGGGAAGGTCAGCTATGAGCACCCCCTTTCGCCCGGGTCCGAAGACTGGCCTCTACTAACCGTGATATCCGATTTTGAAAACATTACATGCTCTTATTCCAATTATTAGCCTAGAATTACTATGTTATGCGCACAGCAAACAAGTATAGACTAGATCGCCTAATTTGGAAACAAACATTGCATATCCGTTCATTTTGAAAATGCTTTGGAATTTGCTGCTCGTAAGTAGGCTAAAACACAGATTTCAATGAGTTTTCCCAACTCAAACAATCCAACCTTCACCCACAGGCATTCAAACAGTTATATCACATAAGCACTTAGCCTCATGGTAGTCATGCTATTATGGCAACACTCACACACGTGCAAGGATGCTAAAGCATAAAAACTCACCTAGTACTCCAAGCCAAAACAGAAGCTCATTAGAAATCCATGCATGGACCTAAGCATACTGAAATGTCTAATGCAACACATGCAAAGATGTAATCTAGGCAGGCTCGGCTATCCTAAACATGGCATGTGGGATGCTACAAATAACACGTATTCAATTTGGAATTGAAGTACAATGCAGTTTGTATGATGTACCGAGCCCAATGCATGTCAACAAATGCATGGATGCACGCACGCATTGCATAAGGTACGCTAATTTTAAATATGCCCTAATCTACCATCATAAGCAGGTAAATAAAAGGGAAGAAAGAAATGGGGGTTGGAAGACATACACACACTCACCCACACTTATTACAAATATGCCCTCACACAGAGGGACCCAAAAGAATAATACAGTCCCAAAATAATACAGTCCAAATACAGAATAAATTAATTATTACAGAAATTTCTAATTATCAAATTAATATTAACATAAAAGAAAGGGGCCCCAGCCCTGCCTCGGAATGCGCGAATGATGCATGCTCGAATCCGACTCGCCCGGAAACCCGCGTCATGACACTGTTGCCTCTGCTTTTGCTGCCCTGCCTCTCTGGAAAACTGCCAAAGTCTCAGGACATGCTCCCTGAACACTGAGGATCATCATCGGCTGAATAGAATGTCCATCGGCCGTATACAATAGTCACCGGCCATGAGTGAAGTTATCGGCACAAAATGTTTGCCGGTCGGCACAAAATTCCTGCAGAGGACAGTTTGACAGCAACAGCAGGCAGACATGCATGATATGGATTTTAGAGCAAATGTAAGCATGGTCAATGCTCCCTATCATGTATGGGACTCAAGGAAGCATGACCCTTGGTTCTTGGGCCATCAATTATGCATCTTGGTGCATGCTAGCCTAAGGAACCAAGATTGCATTTTAATGTGAAAATGCATGCAACACACAAATGAGACCAAAACCTTATCATACATGGATCAAAGGCCTTGGTGACCAAGGGTTGAAACAAGTTGCACCACTTGTAGTGTGAACTCCACTCAACCCTCATGCTTGGTTTGACAACCCCAAACCAAGCTATGAAATGCATGTATGCAACATAGCTCAAATGATGCAACATGAGGATTAGGATGCAAGCACACCAAATGTCATGCAACTACCATGTTAAGCATGCAAAATGCTAGAGTATACAAGATGCAAATGTCATGCAAATATGGGCCATTATGTAAGAAGAATCATCATGCTACCACACCTAATGAACTCAACATGCAACAAGCATATGGTAAGTATACAATGATGGACTTAACCACAATGGGGCAGGCCTTGAACCTCCCCAAAACAGTGGCCAAAAGATGCCCGAAATGGTGACCAATTACCTATGCAAACATGCAAGTCAAAGGGCCTAAGGTTAAGGCACAAAGGGAGCATTCCTTGCTACCATTAACATGGCCACTCATGGCATATATTAGACAAGCAAAACAGATGTTTAGCATGCAAAAATACACCCCAAAAACCTTGATATGGCAGCCCTAAAATGCATTAAACATGGAAGCATGCAAAAGGCCTATTTCAAGGCATAAAATTGCAACATTTCAAAGCATGAATAAGATGGTAAATGGAAACATATAGGCATGATATAGGGACTGAAATAGCATAGGAAAGGACTCCAAATCACTTAAATAGCCTAACCAATGCATGTTCATGGATCATACGCTCAAGACTAACAAGCCATCATGCAAAACAAACATGTCAAGCATGCCAAAGGTGACGAAATCAGTGGCCCACAGCCTCTAAACATGGCAAAATGATGCTAATACCATCATGGAATTAGGCTAAGACATGCAAAGAACATGGCCTAGATGCATGACACACTTCTAAGCATAAGAGAGCATTACAAAACAAGTATGAGAAGCATGCTAAGGGGTACAAATCCAACCTTGGACAGAGGTTAGATATGACCTAAAACACCCAAGAAAACTCTAAAATGAAGCCAAATGCAAGTATGCATACATGCTACCTTGTGAGCCAAAGACAAAGGCAAGAAAGGGGCCAAGGGGAGAGGGGTGTCCCTCCCCTATTCATGGCTTCAAAATTCCTTCCTCACCACTGAAAACCCACTGGTTTTCAGTGGTGAGAAGACCAAGAACACCAAGTTAAACAAAGCTTCAAAAAAAAAGGCACTAAAATGACCAAAACAAGGCCTAAAAGGGTGAGTTGGCACCCAAACCACAAAACACCCTTAATGAATGTTCTTAAGCATGAAAATGTAAGCCTTTTTTATGTTGAACACAAAGCCAAAAACACAAAGCAAGATAGGTAGAAAGCTAGTGCAAGTTTGGGGAAACTAAAGCAACATGCTTACCCTTGAAGACTCCTTGAAGGACAAGTGATGTAGCCCTCCTCTAATGATCAAAACCAGTCCAAAACCACCACAAACAACCCTCAAAGTCCCTCAATCTCGGAGCTAGGTGTAATAGTGTGTGTAATGGTGTAAAAGTAAGGTAAAACACACTATTTAGGTCAAAAAACACACACACAAGGATGAGAGAGATGGAAAATATAGAGAGAGGAAGTGTATCTCAGATATAGAGATATATGAGCTCTGGTTTTTATCTCTCAAATGGCCAACCCTTGACAAAGGGAGATGGATGGTGCTTAAATAGGCAAAATCAAGCCAAGAAGCTTAGAGGCTAAGCAAAGGAAAAGGGTTCAAGGGGTGCAAAGGGGGCTTGGCTTCTTGGAGAAGCCAAGACAGCTGGCCAAGCTTCTTCAAGAAGCTTTGGCCAAAGGGTCAAGCTTCTAGAAGCTTGGAGGGTTCAAGGGTGCAAAATGGTCACACTTGTGCACGGGGGAGTGTGATGGTGCATTCCAGCTGGCACAGCTGGCATGCACCATGTCTCAGGGGTTCAAAGGGTGCACGCCGGCCAGCCAAAAAGATCATCGGCACAAAAAAGTGCCGGTCGGCATCATACAGTGCCGACCGGGCCAAAGTTTTTTAGAAAACAGTGCCAATGGCCAAAAGGGAGTGCCGGTGGAGGGTGGGGGCAGCCAGTAGGATTCAGGGATGGCTGGCAAGCCTCCTCCTACCCTCAAATGCAAAAACACACAAGTCTTGGTGCAAAACCAAGCACAGAACAAGCCGGTTGAGAGGTCCTGAGGCACGACGCGCAGCCGGGATCTCCGGGAACTCAAAATGAACACAATCATGGATAATCACCGGGTGTTCAAGCGGTGACGTCCAAGTCTTGAGGACGGTCAAAAATGGGGTGTCTACAGAAACCAATCAACAGTAGAGCATATTGCTAGATTTGCTGCTCAATACGGTGAGTTTACTAATCATGACTATATGAAACTAAGATTATTCCCAAATTCTCTAACTGGGGGAGCATTTGTATGGTACATCAACCTTACACCTGCTCCATTCAAACTTGGCAACAAATGGAAGAGGCATTTCATGCCCAATTCTTCCAATCGGAGCCAGAGGTTTCCATGGCAGACTTGGCAAGATTGAGTCAAAGGCCTGAAGAAAAGGATACTCAGTTTATTGCTAGATTTAAAAGGGCTCGAAATAAATGTAGAGTCATCCTGCCAGAGCCAAAATTCGTAAGATTGGCTCAAAATGGCTTAGAGTTCAGGCTTCGAAAGAAATTTGACTCAATTAAATTCAGAGATTTGGTAGAACTAACCTATAAGGTGTCTAGGTATGAAGCATTACTAGAAGAGGAACAAGATCGGAATAATGCATCGTACAAGACATATTATAGAGATCCTAATTATGAGATCGATGCAACAGAGATTGTAGGCAAAGAACCTGTGATCTGTGAGCATTAATTCATAAGGATACAACAATTGACCAGCAGTTTAAAAAGAAAGACCTTCACAGAAAGTACTCTTTCGATTTAACAAATGCAGATGACATTTTTTATCATTTGCTTGCGGCCAACTTCCTTAAGTTACCTAAAGGAGTAAAACTGCCCTCTCCAGATGAACTTAAGGCAAAAGTATGTTGTAAATGGCATAACTCTTGGTCTCACTCGACTAAAAACTGCATTGTTTTTCGAGACAGGATCCAAGAACAAATCCGAAAGGAAGTTTGAAATTCACAGCCAAAACAGAAAAGGCCATGGGGATCGACAGTAATCCATTTCCAGAAGTTGGAGAGGTGGCAGCCAATGTCATTATGTCAGACTTCCAGAACTTGTCCTTGACAGAATTGGAAGAAGTCAATGTGCAGATGCATGTTGCTAACCAGACAACCATCAAAAAGGACACCAGAAATCTGCCAGTTGTTGGACAGGGTTTCTCACACCAGAGGGAGCACTCTAATGAAGAATCACTGGATGATGATTCATTAGAAGCAGCAGTAATGCAAATGATGTGTCCCAGGTGCAGACTGAGTTATAAATGGTTGAAGGGGCTTCCAATTGATGGGAAGCAATACTATAGGGATGTGCAGAGACGCCCTAAACCAGCCAATGCTTATAACAAGAGGCCGTATCCGGCAAGTGTTAGGCAGCAACCATTGGTAGTTGAACCAGCAGTCGATAGAATGCATGCTAAAGGCAAGAGGCCCTTGTATGAGTCCAAACTACCTAACTATTACAGAATGGAGAGCAGTCATTCTGAAAGAATACTGGAGAAGAGTTCAGGTTATGGGATCAAAGCCAGAGATTGGCCCCCTAGACCAACCTCACGCAGGACAGAAAGTGGCCACCTTCATCGAAGGCCTGAATCAGGCTCGAAACATGAGATCAGGACCAAGCAAGTGCCCTCACAGTCAGCTTCGAAGATGGCTTCGAAGGTAGAGAGAAGCAGTTCAACATTTGAGTCAGTAAGTTCATGGGTATCTGGAGTTCCGGATTGGTTTGTGATGCAGAACAAACCTAGGGAAGTACTCACTCAGAGAGATGTTGGAAACCAAGGAAGGATGGTTAAACCTCCTTTGGTGGCTCCGAACAATTGGGTATTGCTTAAACACCCAAAGACGAAGGAACCAGATATGGTCCCAGTCATTTCGAGATCACAAAGGAGAAAGATTCAGCGCAGGTACACTCAGTACCAGAAAGATATGAAAAAAAATAGAGAGAGCTCTTCATTGGTCCAGACAGAAGGAAAGAAAACTCCAAAGTCAGACCATACTCCAAAGACAACTCTACAAAGCGAGGCGGGTTGCAACAGAGAACAATTGGCCAAGGTTCATTCTGAACTAAAAGCCAGAGAGAAATCTAGCTTAGCAGGATTGGAGAAAGCTCTGATGAAGAGTGATAGCGAGACAGAAGAAGAAATTGGCATAAGCCAAAATAAAGAAATGGCGGAGGAAGAAATGTTCGAAGTCTTCATGGCTGAGCAAACATTTTTGGTTGGAAAGCCAGTTGAGAAAGATCCTTCGAAGGAATCAGTTAACAACGAAGTACCAGAGTGTAAGTCGCATGGAGGATGCTTCTGAAGTAACTGAACAAGGTGGCCAAGAGAGGAAACAAGTACAACCAGCCATCCAATTTGGCTCATTTCCTCCAGTATCAGTCAATATGGTACACATACTGCCTCATGAGTTCCAGGTTAGAGATGAGGACCAAGATGGTCAAGAAATTGATCTTATTCCTGTCTCTAGTGAAGACTCACAAGTGAGTATGGTACAAGATGATTCTGGAATGGCTACCCCAATGGAAACTGAATATGAGAGTGAAGAAGAGGTGAGCATTGACCTCTCATATCCTTTTGAGTATCCCTCAAATTCTATGACACAACATGTCAAGCCTTTGTACATCAAGGCTTTCTTTGATGGGATACAACCATCGCTGGCTTTGCTGGAGACAAACAGATGGCTCAGGGAATTCTACCCATCAACCTGAGTGTTGGAACCAGGGACTGTATGACAGCATTCTTTGTAATCGACAGTAATGCTAAATACAATGCTTTACTTGGGAGAGATTGGATTCACACTAACAAATGTGTGCCTTCCTCTTTGCATTAGAAAATTATGATGGCCTTAGGCAATGGAGAGACAGAGGAAATTGATGCAGATCCTCAACCTTTCATAGCTTGTGCAGACTTCGCAGAGGCCAACTGTATATTTGATGGGAGTGACACCACTCAGTATACTGAGGAAACCTGATGGCTCAGCCGAAGTGACGGCTGATGAGGAAGTCACACACCTGAAGCACTTAGTCCAGGAGAGTGTTGATGAGGAGGTTGTCGTTAAGGATGACAATAAATGCCTGGTTGTAGGCAAAGAAATGAAACACAAGAAGCCAAGTCTTTGACTCTAATTAAATTCTCAACATTGGATGTAAAATCAATAGTCCCAGAAAGTATAGGAGCAAGAGAGAGAAGCCATGATAATTGGCTGCAAGCAGAAGCAGCAACAGGTCAAGGTTTTGACCCTTGATAAATACTGTGCATGGGACATTAAAACAAAAAGTCCAGGAGATACAGGAGGAGGAAGCCTTGTGGACAGGACTTTGTTTATGAGGAGGAGGGCAAAGATGTTGAATTAAAGAACCTAGGAGCAAAACAAAGCAAGGGAGATTGCTTCGAAGATAGAAGAAATCAAAGAAGAAGCTTCAGTAAGTTTTCAGACACAAGACCCCTTAGAAGAAGTAAATTTAGGAGAAGGTTCTATACAGCAGCCCACCTACATAAGTGCTTGTCTGAATGTTCTGGACAGGGACCAGTTGTTGGTTGTCCTAAAGAAATATAAAGATTGCTTTGCATGGTCTTATAATGGACTACCAGGATTGGATAGGTCATTAGTGGAACATAGGCTCCCTATGAAACTTAACTTCAAGCCATACAAGCAAAAACCAAGAAGAATGAGTCCAGAAGTAATTCAGAAAGTCAATGAGGAGATTCTTAGATTACTCAAACCAGGCTTTATTAGGACAGCCAGGTATGTGGAATGGCTATCTAATATTGTGCCTGTGGTTAAGAAGAATGGTAAAATGAGGTATGCATTGATTTCAGAAACTTGAATTTAGCAACTCCAAAAGATGAGTACCCTATGCCTATAGTGGATCTGTTGGTAGACAGTTCAGCAGGGCATCAAGTTTTATCAATGATGAATGGGCACTCTGGTTATAACCAGATCTGTATTGCAGAGGAGGATGTCCACAAAACAGTATTCAGATGTCCTGGAAATATTGGCACTTTCGAATGGGTTAAAATGCCATTTGGCCTGAAGAGTGCTGGAGCTACATATCAGAGGGCTATGAGCACTATCTTCCATGACCTCATTGGGGGGTATTTAGAATGTTATATTGATGACATTGTAGTGAAATCCCAATCCATGGAGGAGCATCTGTTTCATTTGGAAGCAACTTTTGAAAAAATGAGGAGGTTCAAGTTAAAACTCAATCCCCTTAAGTGTGCTTTTGGTGTGTCATCTGGAAACTTCTTAGGTTATGTAGTGCACAAGAAAGGAATACAGATTGATCAGAATAAAGCTAAAGCCATCATTGAAGCCAGGCCTCCATCAAGTAAGAAAGAATTACAAAGGTTCCTTGGACAGGTTAATTTTCTTTGAAGGTTCATTTCTAACATTGCAGGAAAAACTAAAGTATTTTCTTCCTTGTTAAGGCTGAAAGATGAAGAGGAATTGGTGTGGACAGCGGAGCATCAAATTGCTTTTGAAGGTATCAAAGCCTACTTGGCCAACCCTCTACTGCTGATGCCACCAAAGGGTGATAAGCCCTTGAAGTTGTACATGGCTGCAGCAGAAGATTCATTGGGAGCTTTCTTAGCCCAAGATAATGAAGAAGGCAAGGAGCAAGTTGTTTATTACCTTAGTAGGTTTCTAAATTCTTGTGAATGTAAATATTCAGCTGTTGAAAAGCTGTGTCTTGCTTTGTATTTTGCTGCAATGAAATTAAGATACTATCTTTTACCTACAACTGTCTTGGTAATTGCAACCACAGATTTGGTTAAGTACATGTTATCTAGACCTATGTTGAGGGGAAGAATTGACAAGTGGATACTAGCCTTATCAGAATTTCATCTAGAATATGTCCCTCAAAGGGCAGTAAAAGGGCAAGTTTTAGCCAATTTTCTGGCAGACCATCCATCTCAAACAGAGAGCCAAGAGATAATGGAACTTGGTATGGCTAGTGTTGAGCCATGGCAGATGTGGTTCGATGGGTCAAAAGCCAATGGCTTAACTGGAATTGGTATTGTGATCAGGTCTCCACAAGGGGTAGAGACCACACATGGTTTCAGAGTGGATGAAGCCACGTGTTCTAATAACCAAGCTGAATACGAAACCTTAATAGTGGGACTAGAAATTCTTATTGGATTACAAGTTCATGTAGTTGACATATTTGGAGGTTCTCAATTGGTGGTTAACCAAGTGAAAGGGATTTTCAAGTGTCAAAGTATAAGCATTTTACCATACTATGTTGTTGCATTACATCTGCTTTCTCAATTTCAAATAGCAAATGTGACTCATGTTCCAAGATTCTTGAATAATAGAGCTAACGATGTGGCTCAGAAAGCTTCGAACTTCAAGAGAATGGATAATGCCCAAAGGAACATAAGCCAAACAACATATTAGAAATTGATACCACCTTTGAATAAAAGGAATGTGGTCTTGGAAGTCAATCATAATGACTTACAAGAACAAGATTGGAGGCATCCAATAATGCAGTACTTGGCTGGTCCATCTTCGAAGGCCAGCAGGAAAATTAAATTGCAGTCTATGCAATATATGATATATGGTAATGCTCTCTACAAAAGGGGGGGAGATGGTTTATTGCTGGAATGTTTAGGCTCAAAAG
The DNA here is from genome assembly GCA_036172215.1 of Camellia granthamiana. Lineage (NCBI taxonomy): Eukaryota > Viridiplantae > Streptophyta > Magnoliopsida > Ericales > Theaceae > Camellia > Camellia granthamiana. The sequence goes on along the minus strand of CM069904.1, from coordinate 132,697,550 downwards.
AAGCGTTAACAGCTATGGCTGAGGTTCATGAAGGCATCTGTGGTGCTCATCAGCCTAGTGTGAAGATGAGATGGTTGCTTCGAAGGCATTCCTACTATTGGCCAACTATCCTTAAAGACTGCATAGAGTATGCAAAGGGTTGTTAGGCATGCCAGAAACATGGCACAATAAGGCATATGCCCATAACTGACATACATGCAGTAGTGAAGCCTTGGCCATTCAGAGGATGGGCCATGGATATGATGGGGAAAATACACCCACCTTCTTCGAAGCATCATTATTTCATTCTGGTGGCCACTGATTACTTCACTAAGTAGGTCGAAGCTAAGCCATACAAGGCTGTAGACCAGACTAAAGTTATTGGATTTATTAAAGATCTAATCCATAGATTTGGCATCTCACAAACTATAACTGTGGATAATGGGACTGTGTTCGATAGGAAGATAGTGAAGTCCTTTGTGGCAGAATTTGGAATTAGTCTCATTAATTCCACCCCATATTATGCACAAGCCAATGGTCAAGCTGAATCATCCAATAAGTCCTTGAAAAAAGGAATACAAAAGGTTGTGGAGGACAATCCTAGGGATTGGCATAACTTATTGTTGGATGTGTTGTGGGCTTACAGAACCTCCCCAAGGTCAAGCACAGGAGTCACTCCTTATGCCTTAGTGTATGGGCATGATGCAGTGTTACCTGTGGAGATCAATGTTAAGTCCTTGAGGGTCAGATGCCAAGACCAGTTGGATCCTGAGCAGTACCATCAAAGTATGTGTTTGGAGTTAGAAGGCATAGATGAAGCTAGAATTCTGGCATTAAATAGCATTCTCTTTCAGAAGAAGAAAGCAGCCAAAAATTATAATAAGAAAGTCAAACACATTGGCTTTGATGAAGGTGATTTGGTATGGAAGACAATACTCCCGATAGGAATTAAAAGCCATAAGTTTGGAAAATGGTCACCTAACTGGGAAGGACCATATCAAATTCATAGAGTTCTGCCTTTTAGAGCATACCATTTGAGAAATTTGAATGGTTATGTGCATCCCAAAAAGATTAATGGCAAATATTTGAAGCCTTTTTTTCCAACTATTTGGGAAACACAAGGAATAAAATAAACACCAAGTATAAGAACACAAGATTACTCAGATGATAGACAAGAATTTGTTTTTTCATAAAGAGTCAAGTACATCGTGCCACAAATTGGCCCAAAAATCATTACAATGTTTTAATTGTTTTTGTACAACAGATTTCCTATTGGTAAATGATGAAAACAGTTGAATAACTGCAGCCATCTCTCCCTTTCGATCGGCCAGTCCTTGGTTAGTGATTTGTAGCTTGGTGTCAGTTCGGACTAAGGCTTGGTTCACTGCAGAAAGCTCCTTTTCAAGTTGAGCTTTCCTCTCCAGCAGCTGAATTCGAAAATGACAAGCAGAGGAGTGTTGTTCCTTAAGCTTTGGCACTTCAGTATGCACCTGGGAAACAAAACTCTGGTCTCTAGCCAATTTCTCATCCGCAGCCTTGGCAGCATCACAAATGCTGATGTAGAAGTCGATAGTAGCTGCTGCCTGGGATAGATAACTTGAGGCATTCATGCCGGACTGCTCAGCAATTTTGCAGCACTGAAGAAACCCATTTCTAATTATAGGCCTTTGTAGAGCCTCAAAGGGAATCCTCGAAAAGGAGATTAGCAGTTCTAGACAGGTGTCTAAGTCTATCAAAGGTACAGAAGGCTTGCTGCTGGAGGAAGAAGAGCTCTCAAAAATTTCCAGCAAAGAGTCAGCCAAAACTAATGGCTCAGCTTCCTCATTGAATGTTGGAGAGATAGAGGGTATGTCGAAGAGACTAGCTAGTCTTTCTTCGAAGACATCAACCTCATCTGTAGACATAAGGGGCGCAAAAAGAGTTGTGGTGGAAGACACAGAAGACTGCATAGGGATAGAAGAAATGGGTGAAGCATCTTTAGCAGTCTCCATGGTCCTAGCCACCAATGAATCAAGTGAAGAAGGGCTGGAGCTAGGTAGAGGTGATAAACCACGGGTTGGAGAGCTACCAGCACCCTCAATAGAGGAATCAACTGCCATCAGAGATGGAGTAGCAGTTGGAATTTCCTTGGAAGGAGGAGGAGGAGCAAGGCTCGAAAGAAAAGTAAATTGAGGAAAGTCGAAAGACAAGAAAGGGACGTATGGCTTTAAGCCAAGAGAAGAAGATGCAGGAATGTTTGGCCTCAGGAGAGGTACAGAAAGTGTATGCTTTGGAAGTGGGAGTAATATTTGAATAGCCTTCACATGATGCATTTCATCAACTTCAACTGAAATTGAGGGAGTCCTCATTGGAAGGATAGGCTCAGTAATTGTTGCTGCAAGAGGAAGAAATGTAAAGCAATGTCAAACTTCAATACCAAAAAACTAACAAAGGAAAAACAGCAGAAGTATGAAAGAAATTACTTGTTTCAGAAATGTTGGCAGTGATGGGAGAGTTACGAAGGGAGTAGTGTTTGGCAGTTTGTTGCCTTCTTGCAGCTTCCCTTTGTAATGCATCAGCAGCAACAGCTTCATCTCTCAGGAATTGTTGTTGCCGTCTTTTCTCAGCCCTCTCGAAGACAATTATGGTCTTAGAATGTTCTTGTTCTACGGCCTTGGCAGCTGCCTCATGGATGGTATCTTCAACCTAGTTAGTAGCAGAAGCAGTCACTTTCTTTCTCTTTTCTATTGCTTGGGCAATTGTCTCGGAATCGGAGTCTTTTGTGAAATCAGAAGGAGAGACAGTCATCTTTCTTTTCTTTCTTCTCTGTATTGGTATTGTTTGCTCCTTCTCAATCCCCTTCTCAACTTCTTCAATCTGGGATCTAGATTCTGTAGAGGTGAGCTCCTCTTCTACCTCTCTGGCAGTTGTCTCATCTTGGACTAAGTCAGAAGTAAGGACGATCACTCTTTTCTTTCTTATTAAGGGCGATTCATGCTCTTGATCTGTTTCTTCTTCTTCTGCTTGCACCTCAGCTGTTTTCTTTTCAAGCTCAAGCAGTCTCCTTTTCTTTTGTTGTGGGCTACCTTCACAAAAGAAGAACTAAGGATAAGACTACAACCATTATAGAGAAGGCCAAAGGAAAAGAAACAAAGGTGTATACCTTTCTTCGAAGCAGCCCGAGTGACTCTAGGAGGAGTTGAAGCAGCAGGAGTGGATGTCGGCACTGTAACTGAAACAGTGGAAGAAGTAACAGTTCCAGCTCCTTTAGGCTTGGGCAGATCCAATACCAGTAGCAGGTTCTGAGGAGAGTGGCCAAGTATACTTCCATGTTGGTCACCCACCAGTTCTGGTACCTCTTCAACAAGGTACCCTGAGGGAGGAAAGGGATATACTCGAAATTGACCAAGTCATCTATAAATTTAGAAGTTGCCTCTTCTGGCCTGGACCTCCGAACTTTCAGATCCCTCTTAGTGAGACTTAGATTGGTATTGCTGCAGAGAGGTATTGGGACCCCCTTGTGTGAAGCCAAATTGTCTAGCAAATTGAGCGGGACAATACGACTCAGCTATGCATTTGTAGGCTCTGGGGTTCAAGGTCCCAAATAAATAACTCTCTAAGGATCAGAATGGAAGCCCATATATCTTTGTGAACAGGTGAGGCGCAGGACCTGTCACTTAGAAAATTCTTCAACCAAGATGGACCAATGGTGGGTTCGAAGGGACCGAAACGAAAGAAGGAAGGGAAGCTGGAAGTTGGTGGAAGAAAGAAAAGTAAAAAGCAAAGGTAGAGGGGATAAAGTGAAGCATTGGCCAGTCTTATGCCATGAGTAAGAGGGTTTGGCTCAGAAATTTAAGGCATTTGGATTGTAACTCGGTGAAATAGGCAAAAAGCCAAAGCTAAAAGATCTAGAATGGCCCCCCTTGGTTAGCATCTAAGGGTTTCTCACAGAAGAGGGAACAGACTCTATATACATGGCCTAAACATATGGGGCTAAGGCCACCCTTTTCTGTAAAACGAAGGCTTTGGCAAGAGGAACAAATTCAGGCATGATTCTCTGAGAGGAGGAACAGAAGAGGAATTTGTAAAGCCAATACAATAAGAAAGAAAAGAATTCCCTATCAGTCACAAGGCTCTCTCTTTTATTCTCAGCCTTAGCGAAATCACTATAGGATGAGTTAAGAGAGGGGAGGGAGAAAGGGACTGCTGAGTCAGGGTTAATCTGGTCCAAAGGGGGGTACCAATGGGAGATAATCCTAGTAGATGGCAAATGTCAAGAACAGTAGGGGCCATCATCCCACATCTATATTGAAATAAATTAAAGATAGGATTCAAAAAACACAAGGCCGCAGGAATTAAGAAAGGGGTCCTCTGAGATAGTTACCCTGGATAGTTGGAGAGCATCGAGAAGGCAGAGCTCCTAAAGGTCCAGAGTTCTAGCGGGGACGACTCGATCATACCATTCTTGCCACTCTGGTCTCACCGTGGGCCAGCATCGGTGGGGGCGGTTCATCCTCCAGTTCCTCCAGTCAAGACCACCTTCGTAAGGAGGCATTGGTTTTCCAGACAAAGATATAGGGCTGGAAGCTCAGTAAGGATCTCCTTGAATATGGGCCCAAACACGTAATCTTGTTGCACATGGCGACGAGGGATGAAGATACGTCCGTCGATGGCGCATTTCTCCCCAGCCTTGTACTTTTCACATTCGGCATCAATGATCCTTTTCAAAGCTACCGATGAGCTCACACGCTCTACGACTGGTACTGAAGAAGAAGCCATTGATAGTACGCTTTCCCGAAAGATGAAGCTGAGAGAGGAAATGGAGAGGAGTGGAAGATTGATAGAGAGAAGGGTTTGTGTATTAAAAGTACAAATGATTTCAGAACACGAAACAAAAGGGTTTTGAGAGAAGCCTTTGTGATTGAAAAATACATTATGTAAGTTGTTAAGTACTAGAAGTACGAATACGAAGAGTTTCCTTCAATATTGATACTTTTGGAGGGAAAAACACAGTCCAAATTTTGAGGCTAGCTTCAAAGTAAAATATTTGGCTTCGAAACCAGATTTTGGCGCCAAAAGCCAAAAAAACAACGGCTTCGAAACAAAGAAGTCGGCTTCAAAGCACATTTCTGTACTTAAAAATGTAAGAATACTCAAGTATTTATTTACTTCGAACCGGCTTCGAGGCATATTCCCTACCCAATGGATGTAAGAATGCAAGTGTTCGTTTACTTCAAAGGGATTAAAAACCTGTTTTAGGTTTCTCAATGAAAGTAATGTTCTTCGAAACAAAATTAGAAATCCCTTAAGAATGGAAATTGGCATTCGAACATCAAAACCAATAATTGGTTTATATATATACTCAGGAAAAGCTGTCTTTTCAAGCCAAAAATAGTGCAGCCCTCAGAAGGAGCTTCCACATTTTTGAAAGTATGGACTGTTGTTCAAGACAAAAAGATCAATTTAAAACTGATTGGTCGTACTAAGTCATTGACCATATGTTAGTTATTATTGAAACAAGTTTTTGAAGAGTAAGGTTGTTAAATTCGAAGCATGGATCTTGAATGGAAAACATCAAAAACTATCAACTGCATTCCATAAATTGGAAAAAGTTCATGGTTGTTTTGATTAATATTCATTTAAATCAATTGAATCCAGGTTCAAGGGAAAGATTGTTCAGTTCGAAGCTCTCAAATTGCTTTTAAATACAAACGGAGACAATGCCAAACAAAGGAAAAGTTTTAGTTGTATTAAAACAAAAGGAATTACATCGAACGGCCCTATTTGGGTACAAACTCAAGTTCGTAAAAGTAGGGAATGGAATAAATAACAAGATCATGAAATTTTGTCCAACTATGATCAATGAATTTCTGTTCTTTCTTTATTCTATCCTCTATTTCTTCTAACATTGGCTGCATGAGTTGATGTGCTCTCACTTCGTAGTAGAGCTCTTCAGCCTTTATTTCGAAAGCCACTTCTCTCAATCTTTGTTCCAATTCGTCTATATGTAAGTCATCCCAGTACGCAGAATCTTTATTTTTGAAATCATCGAATTCTTCAATGAAGTTATCTGCTTCGTACTGGGCATGAATTCGAAGGGGACGAGAGTCGGTCCAAAGATTGTGTGGTGGCCATGGAGGTTCGATGCCAGTGGAGGAGCAACGGAAGTTGGTCCAAAAACATGTGAAGCTCTGCCTGGGCAAGGGGATTGAGGACATGACCTCGAGTCAAAATGTCACAAGCCCATCGAAGGTTCTTGAGAGAGACTTCATCCTCAAGGACATTGAAGGGCAAGTGAAAGAAAGTCGCAAGCAGAAGTTGAGCTTGCTTCCGCTCAGCTGGAGTGGGGAAAGGCGGAGGCTTGTAAGGTGAAAAGACCTTGTCTATAGAGAGGGCAAACCTTAGTCCTCTCTATCCAGCAAGGAGTTGGCAAAGGAGAAGGCGTAGACGCTTCCATTTCAGGGAATGGAGCAGGGGTAGAAGGAACAAAGGCATTAATATAATCAATCCAGTCAGAAGAACAAATCTTCGCCTTCTGAGCTAAGAATGATGGATTGTACCCTTGTGCCTCTTATGGGCGTCGGGCGGCGTGCACTATCCTTGTAGGCATGGAAGATGTGTACCATGCTACTAGCAGATTCGCCTCCAGATTACGTCGATGGTCAATAGGCACGTAGGGGTAGACCACTGAACTTCGAGCGTAGGAAGGAAACTCTAAAGGGTCAGTAAATTCAACAAAATGATGGTTGATTCGTTCCCTCAAATCACAGGTCTCAGGTGTTGTCCAGCTTGTCCAGTCAGAAACTTGGTCAGAAACTCCAGAAGAGGAAGAAGTTGCAGCTTTATCTCATGCAGAGGTTTGTGAAGAAGAGTTTCCCAAGTCCATATTTGCAAATTTCCGAATCAAAGGTTTGGGAGCAGTTTGTTCGAAGTACAAGGGTGAGTCAGAGGAAGAACTTCTTGTATCTATATTCACAAGTTGCTGAATCGAAAGATTAAGGGCAATATGTTCGTAATCCAAAGGTCGAGAATTTGCAAAGGCATCCATGACCTGAATATGGAAAGGTGGATAAAGATGGCTAATTAATGCATGAAAATTCTTTCGAGGAGGAACATCATCATCATATGACTCTTCGTGTGCTCGATCAGTGGAGGAGAAAATTGATTCGGCCATAGAAGAAGTTATCAGTCTGTACGAGTGCTAAGGTATTGGGGTGTTCAAAAGATTGAAAGAGAGTTAATGCAAATGATCATCAATAAATGACGGTTGTATTTCCAGAATATAGACCCCATGCACGTTCTAAAAAACACGGGGAAAAGGGCTTTGATCCACTAATATTACCAAGTATTGGGTATATTAGTGTGGGGGGTAATATTGGCTACATATTTTGTACAAGCCAGTTACAATTCAACACGTGGCAGTATAAGGGTAATATAGGAAGACTATTCAAGTTTTCGATCCTGATCGTACACGTGGCAGTTAGTATTGGTTCTCACGTGATCTGAGTAGCATTGGATCAATAAAGATGTGCAAGGTGACGTGGCTTCAACGGTTACTCAAATTCAAATTCAAATATAGAAGGGAAGCCTAACTGCAAGTGATGGCGTAATGGAACTACTTATAAGGCAGTATGATCAGCGATCATAGAGGAGCAGTTCGACGGTTTGAAGTGCAGTTCGATGGTCATCCTTGAGAAGTATAAATAGCAAGGAAGACCCCAGAAAAAGCCCCCAGACTCAGATCATACAAACCAGTCTTACTTTACATATTTTCTTTTCCAGTTTTACATTTCCTGCTCTTTAAATTCCTGCTCTTTACATTCCTGTACTTTAAATTCCTGCACTGCACTTCGTTCATAGGAGTAGTTTCAAGTAGATTGTTGCTGTAAACCTCTACGAGGCTGAGTTTGGATCATTGTAAGTTTTCATTCTAATGAAATACTTCAATTGCTCTTCATTTAACTGTTATTTTGCTTAATTTATCCTAAGTCAAGCCACCAGTAAAAGTCCTCTTCATTGAGGCTGAAAGAACTAAAACACAATCGTCTGATAATTGGTTGGCAATTAACATTTCTGTAAGGACTGATTGATCCTTGCTGGCACGCTCGCATTTACAAAAATACCCTTCGAAAGCCAAAAAGCCAACAACTAATAATGCAATACTTGCGTTGTTACAATAAGTATAAGTATAATCCTTCTAAGCAAAAAAATAAATAAAATATAAAAAATAAAATTGAAAATACATAGTAATGAGTAGCCGAACAAATTTTAAAAATTCAACCTTAGATTACTGGAAATGTTTCTTTTATTCGGCATTAGGTTACCAGACTTATATTTTTTGTTCAGCAATATGGTACCAAACTATTTTATTTTGTTCGATTCTGAAACACGAACAAAAGTCGAAGAACAGTCTAGAAAAACAAAACAAAAACCTACTAAACATAAAAAATAAAAAAATAAAATAAAAAAAATAAAAAAAACTCATAATTTCACTTTTTTTATGATTCTTCACCATCATTTCTTCATTTATTGTTTTATTTGATGATCAAAACACTATGATTTTCACTTTTTGAAAAGAGATGTGTAAGAGAAAAGAAAATTTGACAAAGGAAAAAGAAAAGTAGGAAATTGAAGACCAAGGGATGTAAGGAGATAATAAAATATATTTAATTTTACTGTTTTGTCTTTAAAAGTAATTTCACGCATGGATAAATTGGAAGAAAAAAAAAAGGACACATATGGAAGGTGTAAAGAGGTAAAGTAGGGGAAATTTCATTTTCACACACTAATTTATCTCTGTGTACACATTTAATAAAATATTATTTTCATGACAATTTTATCATGAAGTAAAATGATCATAATGGACATCAAAACACATCATTAACATTAAACCAAAGTTTTTTTTGTACACCATTTAAAAATAAAAAAATCTCAGTGCACATCTTTTAAGTAAAAAAAACTAAACCCTAATTTCTTCATTGTTTCTCACTTCCTCCATTGTTGTTCACTTATTCAATTGACCATTGTTTGTTATACATTCTATAGTCATCTATTACTTGCGAAGTAATACTCTTATATTGCTTTACTGTCTAAGTTTATACTCCATTAATTATATCGTTTTGTCATTAGAATCCACCATAATTCTTGATTTTTGTGATGAAAAAGTTACAAATTCAAAGTTGCTAATTCAATGGAGTTTACTATTTCAGGGATTTTATTTGGTTTCTGGGATTTTTTGCTTCACTCCTTTGAAATCTCTCCGGAACTTTGCTATTGATCTACAAGTCGTAATGAACATAAGTTGCATTCAAGTGCAAACAGGTAGAAAAAATACGATATGAACTGAAGTTAATGGGTTTCTAGGCCTGCAGTACATCATAAATACTAGGTTCTGTAACATTTTGATTTTTGGGTATTCGATAGTTGAAGCCAAGTTCGCTACGTTGCTTGCTCTTCTTGTGAATTGGGTTTGTTTATTGTCAGTTTTCTTATGAGGAGGAAGGTTTTCGCAGTTTTTAGGTACTGGAAATCGATGTTGACACAAGTTGATACCAATTAATGATTTTTTTGACGTTGACTAAATTGTTGATGGAAGGAATCAGTTTGATGATGTAACTGGAAATCAAATGAGGTAGTTTGTTGTATAATCTGAAAATTCATGGAGCGATTTACTGAGGGATTTCTTGTGAAAGATGTTACTATGTTTTCAAGGTGGGTGAAATAAAAAATAGGTTTACACCATTGATTCTCTATGAAACAAATGGTTGAAGTGGTGTGTGTGCAAAGATATTAGTTTAGGGTATAATTGGAACATGAAAGTGTAAACTGAGAACAAAAATATAAAACCAATTTCGTAAGGGTATGCATTGAGAAATTTTGTATACAATGTTAAAAGAGTGTATGAAAATAGAACTTCTCGTAAAGTAGTGGTGTAAGTAGAATGACGATAATTGAAGACTCTAGTGTAATTGACTCTTACATTTCTACCCATGCCGTTACTTAACCGTTAGTTAGTTGGATGAAATTTGTTAATGCCATCAAATTTTAAATAAAAATATAAATTTTACCATTTAAAACAATTTTTAACAATAATAAAAATGAAAAATAAAAAAAGAAAAACTTGTGAGAAAATAAAATAGAAAACAAGTCATCCCTACCTAGCAACCGTTACACCTCACTCCATCCATCCCGACCCAATCTTCTACCCAAAACAAAAGGCTACCCATCTCATGACAATCCTCTACTCTACCGAATGGCTCGACAGTGGCTCTGATTGTTTCATTGGGTTTTTCAACACTGTATTGGGTGTGCGTTGAGGAAGAGTTTTTTTTCTTGAGGTGAGCAGGGTGGGTTTCCAACGAAATAGAGAGAGGGCAATGAGAATTGGAGATTAATAGTGGGATGGGATTGTCTTAGTTGTGATTGCTTTGCTCTACTCGACAGTGGCTAAGGGGCACTGCGTGTGGGGTGGTTGAGTGGGGACAAAGGGGCATGAGGATATAGTTTTTAACTGGTATGCAAAGGAGTTGTTTGATGAAATGTCTGAGAGAGGGAGAGAAAGTGACTTACAACCAAAGTCATAGAGAGAGGCCAAGGAGAATTGGAGATTGGTGGATGGATTGTCTTGGTTTTGGGAAAGAAAGAGAAGAGTGGTGGTTGTGGGGATAAAGGGGTATGCAGATATTGTTGTTAACTGAACTGTTATGCAAAGGAGTTGTTTGATGTAATGTCTGAGAGAGGGACAGAAAGTGAGTTGTCAAGAATGATATGGATGATATTTTTGTCATTTCATGTCAGTCGTTAGCAGAGTTAAGTTTCGAAATCCATGAGGGAAAGTTGGTGTCATTTTATCATGGTAATGGGTCTGGTGTAATTTTGGTGATAGTCAGGAGAGGTCGGTATAATTTACCAAATTTGAAATTACACAGTTCAAGTCCTAAAAAAATTTCAGGCTAGACTTAGGTTGCTTGGACTAGGTCTAACGGGTACAGGATAATATGGCAAGTTAAGCGCCAAAATGTACTATAACATAAAACTACAATTCAAATTCAATAGTGGGAACAGAAAATGAAGAGCAAGCACAAGCTTCGCGAAGCCGTAGACTTGCTATACTCTCGTGGCTGTGCAAGTTCTGAAACATACACTTGTTTTGTTCTCACGTGTGTTCGATACAATGACATTGAACAAGCCAAGAGACTGCAGTGTCACATGGACCTTCACTTGTATCGACCCACCAACACGTTTGTCCACAATCGTCTCCTTCAACTCTATTCCAAATCTGGCTTTCTCTCTGATGCTCAAAATCTTTTTGACAAAATGGCCACTAGGGATATATTTTCGTATAATGCTATGCTGTCTGCGTACTCCAAGTTGGGTTCGGTTGAGGATTTGTGGGTGTTCTTTAATCGAATGCCTTATTGTGATTCAGTTTCTTATAATACAGTGATTGCAGGTTTGGCTGCAAGTGGGTGTTCGAGCAAGGCTTTGGAGGTTTTTATTAGAATGCAAAAGGATGGATTTGAGCCCAACGAATACACCCATGTGAGTGCATTGAATGCATGTTCCCGCATGTTGGATTTGAAGCGTGGGAAGCAAATTCATGGGAGAATTGTTGCTTCTAATTTGGAACAGAATGTTTATGTTTGGAATGCTTTGACTGATATTTATGCAAAGTGTAGTGAGATTCATGAGGCAAGGTGGTTGTTTGATCAGATGGTCGACAAGAATGTGGTTTCTTGGAATTCAATAATTTCAGGTTATTTGAAAAATGGGCAGCCCGAGAAATGCATTGATTTGTTCCATGAAATGCAGCTTTCAGGTTTAAAGCCAGATGAGGTCACTGTTTCTAATGTTCTCAGTGCTTTCTTTCAAAGTGGATACATAGATGAAGCGCAAAAAACTTTTAGTGAGCTCAAGAAGAAGGATAAGATTTGTTGGACCACAATGATAGTGGGTTATGTACAAAGTGGAAAAGAAGAGAATGCTTTGAGGTTATTTGGTCAGATGCTGCAAGAAAATGTCAAACCAGACAGTTTTACCATCTCAAGTGTGGCTAGTTCTTGTGCCCGACTAGCCTCTTTGTGTCATGGTCAGGTAATTCATGGAAAAGCAGTACATATGGGAGCAGATGGTGATTTGCTTGTTTCAAGTGCCCTTGTCGACATGTATTCTAAATGTGGAGAAACTAAAGATGCTTGGGCTGTTTTTAGTATGATGCCCGTAAAGAATGTCATCTCTTGGAATTCCATTGTAGTCGGTTATGCACAAAATGGAAAAGATCTAGATGCTCTGGCCCTCTATGAGAAAATGCTGCAAGAGAACTTAAAACCAGATAATGTTACTTTTGTGGGAGTTCTGTCTGCTTGTGTCCATGCTGGTTTGATTGAAAGGGGACAAGATTACTTCAATTCCATAAGCGAGTTGCATGGAATGACACCAACTTTGGATCATTATGCGTGTATGATCAATCTCCTTGGTCGTTCAGGTCACATGGATAAAGCAATAGATCTAATAAAATATATGCCACATGAGCCAAATAGTCTAATTTGGTCTAATCTTTTGTTTGTTTGTACAATTAATGGTAACGTTGAACACGGAGAGATGGCAGTGAGGCGACTCTTTGAATTGGATCCACTAAATGCTGGACCATACATCGTGCTGTCCAACATGTACGCTGCAAGGGGAAGATGGAAAGATGTGGCATCCATGAGAACTCTTATGAAGAACAAGAAGGTTAAAAAGTTTGCTGCTTATAGTTGGATTGAGATTGATGGTGAGATCTATAAGTTTGTATCAGAAGATCGAAGTCATTCCGAATCAGAAAAGATTTATCAAGAATTGAACAGATTGATAAGAAAGCTACAGGATTCTGGATTTACTCCCCAAACAAATTTGGTGTTACATGATGTGAATGAGGATGAGAAATTGAAATCCATCTGTTACCATAGCGAGAAACTTGCTCTTGCATTCGGGTTGATAAGAAAGCCTCATGGAGGGGCACCTATCAGGATTATAAAGAACATCCGAGTTTGTTCTGACTGTCATGAGTTTATGAAGTTTGTATCCAAGATTAATGGACGACCTATCATCTTGAGAGATTCAAACAGGTTCCATCATTTTTTTGGTGGACAGTGCTCTTGCAGTGACCTCTGGTGATGACGTCCTGTGAAGACTTTGGATTTTTTATGAGCTTAAAAATGAGATAGATCTCAAGGAGTAGTAAGAGCTTTCTTTCTGGAGAACAAATCAAACGACAAAGAAACGCCACTACCCTAAATACCGAAGTATAGTTTAAACTGTATTCTGAAATGGTAAATAGTTATAAATTGTTGTTTCTTGGTTTTGCTGCTTGTGTATATCTCGTTCCTTCGACAGAGTAACAACTGAATGGAGATTATGATCACCATCACACAGCTGCCTCAGAGTAAAGAGCAGTTGATATCAGAGCTCTTAATGGGTGCAAGAACATGAAATATCATAAAATGATATCACGGTAAGATCTTTGGACGACTTTTTTTAAAATTTATTTTTATTTTCTAACGAGGATATTTGAGGCTTTGTCCCGACTAGTCCCCAAGATAAAAGCAGTCCTCCCATCCTACACATACCTGGGTATTTACCAGGCACGAGCCCTAGGAGTAGCCCCAAGGGGATCAAGAGATATTTGGAGGATTGATTCTCATATTGAGGGTTGTACTCTTTGCTGTACATATTGAACAACGTTTCTTTTCTGACAGAACCAGTTAGAGACCATTTAGCTGTTGGTTCAATCAATGATTATGCTCATTGGTTGCTAGTTGCCACTAATAATGAATCAATGTCTGTTGGATTCTGTTTCTTTTCAGCCACGGTGCATGGTCTAATGTAGTCTCAGTTATTTCCAAAATACACTGTTTAGTTTGTTCCGTGTCTCTTCCCAAAAATGGCATACCAAAGCTAAATTTTGACATACTACTGAACTCAAAATATTGAAACTTGGCAACCTTGCTCCAATGTGGGTAACGCTATTTCTTGCATTTTCTTCACAAAAAACCTAGTACAAATGATATTTGTAGGCTCCATCATAAAGTGAGAGATAGAATGAAGAGTTGCCAAATTTGGCAATATGGCAGCCAAGATGCTATATTATAGCAATGACCGCTGCTATAGCAGTTTCATTAGGGAATCTCTTAGGGCTAGAAACGAGCTGAGCTTTGTAGTGTTCGAGCTTGGCTCATTGAAATTTAATTGAGCTTGAGCTTGAGCTCAAGTCACACCTACGCTTGTTTATCTAGTATATGAGAAACTTGAGCTGGCCTTAGTCAACTAGATTACATAAGTGAGGAGTGTTTAGGCTTGAGCTTAGAAAGAAAAATCAAACTTAAACTAACATGCACATTTAAGGAAAAAGAAAAAAGAAAAAAATAGGAGAATATTATGAACAAAAATATAAAAGAATGCCCATACTATTAATAAAATTCATCATTTAAACATGTACATTTGCACAAACACCAAACATTAAAAATAATAAAAATAAAAATAATTGATATATTATTCAAATAAAAATTAATTTATATATTTTTGTGTTCACGTGCCTATTTGAGCCAAACTAGTACTACTTGAACTTGGCTTGATTACTAAACTATGTTAAAACAAGCTTTAACACCTATCTTTGATTTCTAAAACTGATGGATTTATTGAATCTGTCTAGAATCTAGATAACATTTTTGGATCATGCTTCTGGCTGTTGAATCCATCTTTTTCAAGGCTAGTTAGTGCCATTTATTTCTACATAAATGAATGAGCCTTTATTAGAATTTTTTCTTTTCTTTTCTTTTCTTTGTTCCCATTAAATATTGACAGAAAATTTGGACATTCTGGTCAAGAACTGAGGATTGTATTTGTGTTTGTGTTTTTTCTGGGCTAAACTGAGAAAATTTAGAAGAAGAAAATTCTGGATTTGTTTCAATCAACTGAATTGATCAATACATGGACATTGAAGACTATATCTATACCTATACACTGCTTAACCAATCCAACTAACTATCCATGTGGCACAACTGATGAACTAATCCCTAACCATCTTCACTAACCACTTGGAACTGAGCATGAGCTTAATTTTCGAGCTCAATAAACAAACAAGCTGAACTCAAGCCTCATAAAGCTTGGTTCTGTTCAACTCGTATGCAGTCTTATTTTTCGGCTCTGTTTGGTTTGGACTGAACAATTCACTTTTGACTATTGAATTTTTCTCCAAAAAAGCTTAACAATTGAAACGAAAATAAATAATAAAACTCACTCAAATTTTTCAACCAAAAATTATTATTTTGTTAATATTTACCAAATGCACTATCTTTTTCAATAACAATTTTATCTAAAAAATAAGTAAAATATAAAATAAATAAATAAATAAATAAACTCCTAAAAAAGTAAGTGAAATGCTACTTATCATTGCAATTACTTCACGACTTATGCCTTTTCATGTAATAAATGCAATGAGCTAATGAAGGGAAGGAGTAGTGGTGGACGAGCAAAAAGGATGGACCAATGATGGTGGATTAGAGAAGATGAGGCAGTGATGGATGACGATAAAAATGAGAGATGGTTGTAAGCAGTAATAAAAAAAGCTGATTTTTTTTTTTACTTTTTTAGATTATATTACTTCTTTACTTTTTTTTATATATATTTTTAAAAAAAAAGTCAAAAAAATTAAAAAATTGATTTTTAACCTACTTTCCAAAATAGTTATACAAAATAATGGTTAAAATTGTTACAATTTTAAAAGTTTGAGTTAAATTGAAACAATTTGAAAAAATAGAAGTTATCATAGTATATAAGAGATTACATAAGTAAAAAAAATTGATGACAAAATGAGACAAAAAAATACATAAATAGACAAATTTTATAAAATTCACTTCTCAAAAATTGTATTTATTCATTTATTTTCAGTACCTAATTCTACATTTCATTCATGTGTCCATGCAGGGGCGGGGCTATGTGTAATTCAGTGGTGTCAATTGACACCACTGAACTTTCAAATTTTGTTTAAATATATATGAAATTTTGTTTAATAGTTTTGGATTTTAACAAAATGACCCCAGTGTTTGGAACTATTCATTGTTTAGTGGTGTCAATTTTAACAAAATGACTCCAGTGAATCTAGATAAATATCACATATATCACATATATTTGAAGCTATTCATTGTTTAGTGGTATCAACTTTAGCTCAGTGTTCGTTCATTCATTTGCTCCATCAACGCTTCATTCTCTAACAACCATTGTTGCATTGTCATTTATGCATTCCTTCATTTGTTCTCTCTTTCTCCCTCTGAATAACCCGACTGAGAGGAATTCCTAGCTACGGCCCTATGTCCATGTAGTTAATAAAAAGTAAAAAATCCAAAACCTCACCATTCATCTAAAGAATAAGGCTTTCGATACCTTTGCCAATGGTAGACAAATATTAGTGCATATCTGTACTCATTGATCCTATTGTTGATGTACTGATTCATGCATTCACTGCCTCACAAGAATATATGATTTTGTGCCTACAAAAATGCTATCATCCATGAAATTATATTTCATTTTTTTTAAAAAAAAAAAAGTGGGTGTGTGATATAAAGTTAAATTTAATAAGATGTGAGTCATACTCATAGTGAATATAGACTATTAATTTTATTTTTTAGAGTAATTTTTACAATAATTATTCTGGGTATATAACATTACCATTATGCATATATTTCAATCAATGATTTCCTCATGGCCTTGCATTTTGCATTTTCTTGAGATTTTAATTTCTTTTTTAACAATTTTTTTTTTTTTACAGTCAATTAGGCTATCATTAGGATGATTTAATTTAAGAATTAATTACATTTTACTTCCTTAATTATCACTGCATATCATCTTGCTCTCTCAACACTTTAAAACAGTACATTCAGACTTTCAACTATCAAAAATCATACAAAAAAACTCGCTTCTGTATGAGGTGAAAGTGAAACAACTTTGATGGTCAGTGAGTCTAAATATACAATTTTAAAGTTGTGAAAATTAAGATGATATTCAATGATAGTTGAGTTGAGGGAATAAATATAATTGACCCTTAATTTTAAAATGGAATTGAATTTTGATACATTAAAGTTGTATCTGGATCAACCCAAGGGGTTGGCCTATTGGGTGTATCTTGGGCCTTAGAAGTGTGTTACCTCTAGATCTTAGGTTCAACTCCTATTTGGAGTAATCTACTCCTTGAAACCACGTTCACAGGCTTCAAATTGTATTTGGATCTTGGATTAGTAAAAAAAATTTGAATCTTAAATTTATAGAGAAATTTTTTTAACTATTTACAATTTCAAAGTTGTGAAAATTAAGATGATATTCAATGATAGTTGAGGGAATAAATGTAATTAACCTTAATTTTAAAATGGAATTGAATTTTGATTCATTAAAGTTGTATTTGGATTTTGGATTAGTAAAAAAAAAATTGAATCTTAAATTTATAGAGAAAAAAATTTAAACTTTTTTTTTTTTTTTTGGGTATCTTTTCTCTTCATTTTCAATTTTCCTCTATAAACCTAACATTTAAACATCGCTTAAAATTTGTCCAACCGTTTTGCTTTCAAATTCATTTATGTGCAAAAAATGTCAATACATAATTTTTTATTTTTATTTTTTAAATCTAGTGTTTGAGTCAATTATTATATGCATCTCAATTAATTTTAACACCTTAAAATTAAGGACTAAATAAATCTCCAATACCCATAAACAATTTCCTGTCATTAGAATTCCATGTAAGTCAAATACCAAACAACAAAAAGTACTTTTTAAAAATCAAATCCATTCCTTTTCTTTATCCACTTGTATTTGACTCAAGTAAACCCAATTGGGTAAAAGTAATTATGTGCTTCACCCAATCAATAGGGATTTAGGAAGCTACAACGGCGGTGTTTGGAAAGATGAATTTTTGGTTTTTTTTTTAATTTTTTTTACTAAAAGATAAATTAGTTACAAAATTAAAAACAAATAAATTCAAACAAAATATTACATCAAACCCTATAATCATTTCATTTTTTCTCTCACAAACATCACATCTAACAACAAAAACCCTAATTATCTTCCCAAACACAAAAAAAAATTTCTCCAATAATATCTTACAACTAAAAAAACCTCACTACTACAAAAACAGATAAAGATCACACTTTTTTTTGTGTGATGTATGTTATTTAATACACCTTTTAAGTTTTATTAAAGTGTGATCTTTGGGAGTGTAATTAAAAGGAGTCATTTTTAATTACACTACTTAATAACATTTATATTACACCTTTTAAGTGTGATTAAAAATATTTAGATCACCTTTTAAGTATGATTAATAACATTTAGATCACATCTTTTAAGTGTAATTAATAATTAATAAAACCTGTGATAATGAACATTTAGATCACAGATTTTAAGTGTGATTAATACCTAATAAAACATATGATTAATAATCAAATAAGATCACACATTATATGCATTCTCATCACAGATAATGCATGTGATAAAAAAAGAGTTCGACATATATGAAAAATAATCAATTTTATTTTTGTACGCGAATTTGAATAATGTAATACACACTATATACTATATTTTGAATCACAACCATATATTGAATGGAATAACGTCATATATTTCATAAATGAAAGTTAAATATATTCAAAAATATATACAAAGGAATTAAATAAAAAGTTTTAAACTGTGCTTACATATATTAAAAAATGAAAATTTTGAAAAACTAAGTTCTTGAATTCTTTGACCGTATTTTGCATCTCTCCAAGAAATTTCTAACCTGAAAAATAAAAACACAAATTAATTCAAAAACCGCTAGAAGCATATGAATAAAATTACTATTTTTGTAGCGACTGTTCTTGTCTTACAAAAGACAAAGTCCGACTGATCACACCCCTTCAAATGTCTTAACATTAAATACCTCTAGCATGACATGAAACATATAAAAACAAAATGTCACTTTACCTATAGAAATTGCAAGTTCAATAGAAGTTTTACTATAACCAACAACTTAGTTATAGTTAAATTTGGAATTAATTATTTAAGAAAATAATTGATCCATCCAATTGCAACCAAAAGATACTTATCTAGCATTTTTTCATATTAACATCATACTTTGGTTTAGATCACCAATACGATGAATTTTACAATTACAAACACGGAACACGGAACACTTTTCTTCAAAGAGTTCCACTACCTAATCACACACAAAAAAAAAAAAAACTATGTCTAAGAATGAGCGTACACTGTGTAAAATTAAAGATATATATTTGATTAGTTCATTGTATTATGTTTATTTGTTTTTAGTGTCTAAAAATAGTGTTTATTAAATTCACAATTTTAACATGAGTTCAACAGGTCTAGGAAAAATCTTAATTCCACCCCTATCCGAAAGGAGCACCTAACATAATACTTGTATCTTTACTAAGTGGCCACAATTTTCGAATCTTAGTAAAAAATGATCTCATATGCAGTAATTCAACAGCCTTTACGTGCACTCCATCATGAATATATAAAGCAAATTTTATCTCCAGATAGGCTAAGTGGTTTAACAAATTGGTGCCAAGACATGTTGAGTTAAGAAAAATTGGTGCGTAATTTTCATGATAAGTGGACATACCTTGTAAAGGCTTAAAACTTCTATTGTTAGCTTGGTAGCATCATACCATGTACGTTGATTAACCACTTTGAGTAATTTCTGTCCGCAGCAAAAGACGAACTAAGTGTTTTTTCCCAAGTGATGTATACAAAGAGTATTCTAGCAAAGCCAGGAACCACTTCCCTTGACAAGCTTACGTTAATTAATACCACCCCCTTGATATCGACCTAGATAATGAATGACTAAAAACAAAAAAATAAGAACAAGAACCTTCCAAATACCCAAGAGGTCAAACAGATACAATAACCTGTGTGTAACAACTCAACAAGGACACAGTGACGAATATTCATTACAAACAAACAACAAGACTGGGTAGAGTAGACCCACAGAAACAAATATAGTCCTCTTAACCCTCAAGATGCAATACACAGCACTTCAAAAAAATTTATGAGGGCTAACCAATCACTCAACCCTCAACAAAAAAAACTCCCTTACAATTAGGACCAGCTTGACAACTTGCAGAAAAGAATTAGATAAACTATATGGCTCACCATCACTCAACCCACAAAAACCTAGCTATAGAGCCTCATCACTCGTATATAGGCTCTCAACACTACAAACAAAACATCATATTACATGCTACAAAGACTGAAATATGCATAAAGATTGAAATAAAATCAGTTTAAAAAGGAACATAGTTATTATACATCCACAAATCTCATCCACTAATAGAACTCAAGAGACCAGTGCCTAAGCTGCTTGCTGCATTCATCCACTAACTATTTCTCAAAAAAATTATCCATTAGGCACAGATACCATCACCAAATCAACACCGTGCCTTTTCACACAACTCAACTAATATTTTTGCTACACTTCCAAATATGCACTTGGAGTCAAATATTGTGAAAACCGAGCTGCCAAGTACAAATGTTACGACTCATTATCTCTAGAAGTAACCAACATATGAAAATTGGCCTCAAACATTATGTAACACCGTTACATAACAGTTTGATAGATAAAATCACTGATGTAGGTTACATTTTGATGGGTGTTCTAATGTTGTGGTTATCTCTGTGATATCCATTTAGCAGTTTTTTTTTTTTTTTAAATTTATTTCTTATTCCGTTAGCAGTGTTAGTTGTTAAAGTGAGTTTAGAGATGTAAATTCATGGGAACAGAATAACTGCATTTGACACCAAACCTGCACAAACTATAACCAGAATGGGAAACATCAACATCATTGTCTTATTTCTGAAACAGGCCAATATAGCACACCCACACACATAGAGACATAAAATAGTTGGTGTACAATTTCAATTATGCAAATCAACTAATAAAACAATAAGTTTAGTATAAATTTTAAAAAAAAAATTTTAAACACAGAAACAAAAAATATAGCATGCTTTATTAATGAAACATTTACTCAGCATAATCAAATCAGTTTCCCAAACACAAAAAAAAAATGCTAATTGCCAAGTCACTACTCTTTTCCTTTTCCTTTTTTCATTTTTTGCAAGCATAAAGTAACATAGGAAAATGAGTTTCTCAACTAATATGACATTTTTCAATCATAACACAAACCAACAATGATAATTTTGCAAAGTATTGCAAAAAAGCAGAAAATTATGATGTTTATAGACCCATCAATCACGAATAACAAACTTACATAAGAAGTGATTAGCGCATTAATAAAGGTGAACCAATTTCTGTCTGTTCATTTGAGTGTTTGACATAACTTTCATCATTACCCAAAGCATCATTTGGGTCATGACCATCTCTACTTCCCATATAGACCACATACACCTACATATAATTTTAAAGAGATAAGGGAAAGAACTTCAAATTTCATCAGAGTATCCACCAAGCTCATGAAACATCACAGCATAGCCTAATTACACAACTTAGAAGAAAAACAGAAGCTAACTTCAGCAAGAAAAAGGCAAAGAAATAGATAAACAATACTACTACTATTAGTAGTAGTAGCAGTATTTCTTGATGAAGCCATTTCCAAGTCTCAAACTGGTTAAACCTTTTGTGTGTACCCTTTGTCAAACCAAATCACCAGCAGCACCAAATCACTTGTCATTAATCCAATACAATGCCCAAAATTCTTACATGTATAGAATATTGGGATAAGTCCCCAAAAAATAAAATAAAATAAAATAAAAAACTTAAAAGCAGGAGCCAAAAGAAGCATAAGTTTCTCATTGATTGATAAAATTTGTGTTAATTCAATCCAAAACAGATAAGTGAGTTAATTCAGTGAGTTGCTAGTTGGCATTTGACTGAATCAAGCTTTTGACTAAACTAGAGGCTGCATGACTTAGCTAACTCCTATAAAATTTAATTTTAGCTTTTGATACTAAAATATTGGTGTCTATTATGTCATAAATAAAAGTCTTTTTTTTTTTTTTAAACAAATTAAATGAAAGAAAGACAGCTATACATAAGAGTTCATAACACTTTCACACCAATTCACATTGACATTTTCCTCTAACCAAGCTATGTTCACACTCTTTGTGTGAATCCTTTTGATAGAATCTTATTCTTCCTCTTCAAGCCCCCAATATATATGTTTGTGTGTGTGTGTGTGTGAACAACAGGGAGAGAGTATCCTTGAAAAAGTTTCCCTTCACATTATTTTTCCAAGAAAATAGAGAAGAATTTTCTTCTATCTTTCTTACTCTCTTCCTTGTACTAAGCTTCTTCAAGAGTCCAACTCACCAACAACAATGGAAGCTAAAGCCATCAAAATGGGAAAGGGAAAAAAGGCTAGATTTCCTCCAAGGAGGGGTCAGATCAAAGCTAAGATGTTTTGTGCCGTAGGAATAGAAAGAAGTGTCATAAATGTTGAACATACTTTATGGAAGGTGTTTTTTTTAGTTTTGACAAACTGATTTATCTTTAAATATCTAATTTATGTTTTATTTTAGAAGTCCATTACTTTAGTGTTTCAGTTCACTTGTCAGCATTAAAACATTTTTTTACTTAGTTTTCTGTTTTAGCAAACAACCTGATTAGTTGATTAGAACATAGACTGTTAATTCAAATGTATTTCAAAATCACCAATATGTTCACAGGTAACTCAGGATTAAGCTGGAAATCAGGATTTCTCGTTTGAATAACTCAAATTACAAAACTGATTCAACACTATTGACTACCAACTATAACTAGATTAGTGGATCATTGAACATTGGCAAATTCATGATAAACCAAGTCAACTAGCAGCATCAAGAACATGAAAGTATTAACTGTTTGCCTTAAAATAACTTGTTATTTTGCTATTCAAATAGCAAACTACCTCAAATTCACTAAGCATCTACAAACTGATTTTAGTGATAAAACTATGAGATGTCAAATTTTCAAAACCTCACTTCTAAGTGAGGACCAAGAAGTCGTCGTCCATAGAAAGCATGGCTACAACATGAGATAGATTTGTAACATTATAGGAATTTAAAACATCAATAACCAAACAAAACATTTCACACAAACAAAACATCAATCATTGAAACAGAGCAATACTATCGCATTACAGAATCAAAACTTGGCAACAACCAAATCAACTAAACAGAAGAGGGTTATAGTATATATATATAGAATCACTGAACCAACACAAACAAAACGGAATCAACAACCAACACAAACAAAACAGAATCACTGAATCAGATTTACGATAGTCATATATAGAAAGAGAAGGGGTAAATCCGAACCTTTCTGTCTTTTTCCAATGCATTGATCTCCGCATATGCAATGCCTTGATCTGCACAAACGAAAATCAACAACCAAATCAACAGATAGACCTTTGAAATCAAGAGAGAGAGAAAGAGAGAGCTTTGAAATCAAAATCGAAATCGCCGAGATGTCATTTTGAGATGAATCACCGAGATTCGATTAATCGATCCGTTGAGAAAGAGCGATCCGTTGAGATATCGATCGATCGATATCCTGAGATGAATCACTGCTATTGGAAGTATTTGAGAGAGAGAGAGCGAGCCGTCCAGATTAGGAGAGGGTTGAATGAGTGAGTGAGAGATTAGAGTTTAAAGAGGGTGTAGAAGAGTGAGTCAGCAACCGGCCCATTTAGGGAGAGAGCGTTTAGAGATTTGAAGGCGCTTTTGAACGCCTCCTATCATCAAAATGGTGTCATTTTAATTTTAAAAAAAAATGAGACGTTTACAAAATGCCATTAAATATTATAAAAAAAAGTGATGTTTAGAAAAACGCCATTAAATAAACGCCGTTAAAACCTACATTTCTTATAGTGATAGTTGATGTATTAACGGTATGTCATATACACATCATATAAAGTTTTATTATTTACGGCTAACATTGCAAGCCGTAAAAAAATTATCATTATTAACATTCATGACCAACACAATAGGCACATCGTGATTGGGAAATTATTTATAACATGCAAAAAAAACAAGTCGTAAAAGTGAGAAATCACGGCTTGCATTTACTGTATGTCGTTAATGTGAATTCGTGAAAACCCAGTTTTGTTGTAGTGAGGAGAAGAGACCTGTGTGTTTGTGAAATTCAATCTTGTTTGGAATGGAAAGAGTCGTACTCTGTCATTCATGACTGTAGAATAGAAGCGCAATTTGGGAATTGTATATTTTATATAAAAATCAAATTTGAATATTTTATACAATTACACCTATTTAGAGAGTGTGATTAAAAAATAGTAATGTATATATAATCATACTTTAATTAGAAAGTGTGATTAAAAAATATATAAATAATCACATTTTAATTAGAATGTGTGTTTAAAAAATATGTATATAATCACACTCATTTAAAAAGTATGATTAAAAAGTAGTAGTGTATATATAATCACACTTTAATTAGAAGGTGTGATTAAAAAATATATAAATAATAACACTTAATTAGAATGTGTGATTAAAAAATATATATATATAATCACACTTATTTAAAAAGTGTGATTAAAAAGTAGTGCTGTATATATAATCACACTTTAATTAGAAGGTGTGATTAAATATATATATATATATATATAATCACACTTAATTGAAAAGTGACATAAAAAATAAATATTATCACACTCAATCAAATTAAGTGTGATAAAAATATCAATCTAATTTTTTTTATCACACTTCCAATAAAAAAGAGATTTTTTTTTCCTAAAGTGTGATCTTTAACTATTTTTGTAGTAGTACTTACAAAAAAATCCACTTCCTAAACACCCACAATGTTGTGGATTACCAAAATATATGGATCGGCCGCCAGCCGGTATATCTTAAATCTTTTTGATAAATCATCCTATGAACTTACCATAATTTCAAGATTATTTTGATAAAATATTTTTGGGCCAATTATAGTAATAGTCTCTATAATTTGAGACTTGTGTCATTTTGATTCTTAACTTTTTAATTGTGACACATTTTAATCTGAATTTTGAATTTTATTTGAAATAAGGACAATTGAAGGTACAATTGCTTAATTTTAAGAGCAAAATTGTCAATTTGATAAAAATATAAACTAATTAGACAAAAATAAATGTTAAAAAATATTTTTAAATTTTTAAAAATTATTTTTACCCACTAAAAATAAAATTATGTAAAATTGATAAATCTTTTAGACATTTGTTTATTTATTTTTTTCACCAATTTAATTTTTATTATGTGTTTGGATAATGATCATATAATAAGTGTTTGTTTTTATTTTCATTAAATTAGTTTTTTATTTTTTCAAAAGTCAAATATGGCAATAATTTTGATATCATTATTAAACCAATCCATTAAATTAAAAAATCAAAAACTAAAAACATTTCCTATATTAAATATATAGATTACACATTAAAATTTTAACAATCACCCATTACATGATCATTATCCTACCACATAATAAATATTAATTTGGTACAAAAATAAATAAATAAATGTATAAAAGATTTATTAATTTTACATAATTTTATCTTTGGTGGGTAGAGATAATTTTTAAAAATTTTAAAAATATTTTTTTGACATTTATTTTTGTCAAATTAGTTTATATTTTATCAAATTGATGATTATGCCCTTGAAATTAAGTAATAGTGTATTCAATTATCCTTATTTAGAACAAAAATCAAGATTAAATGTGTCACAATTAAAAAGTCAAAAACTAAAATTAATACGAATCTCAAACTATAAGAATTATTAATGTAATTCGCCTAATGTTTTTCATAAGAGCAATGTTAGGTGGCCTGAAAAGGAGATTAGTTCAAATGACCAGAATTTCACCTTGCAGGTCGGTGGTGAGGAAATTGACAGTCACGATTAACAAAGGAAACAACCGCAATAGGCAAGTTTTAATCTGATCGTCTGAATAAACGTCCAACCAATCATTCAAACGGATGACTAGACAACACTCATTCCAAATATTTGAACCCCTTCTTTTCGGACCGTCAAACATTTTGCATGAGAAACATTTTTGTTTTTAAAAAAATATCTTTGTCAAAAGGAGCGTATGTCGACCAATTACTGCACATGAAAAAGGTGCCCATTCCAATCCACACGTGCATTGACCCAGCTGGCACTCCTGTGGCTACGGCTACCAATAAAGAGAGGAGCCGCAAATCAGATCGGAGGTCCCCTACTGTGTTCCACCACCCCCAACACCTTCCACCGACTTATTACTTTACACTATCACCCATATACAACACAACTACTTGTAACTATTGACTTTTCCTCTTTGCCCTGCCCACCACCTTTTAAAATTTTCATTGATGTTGAGTGTTTAATTTCTTCAATATTAATATATTTTGGTATATTAATTTAGATAAAAATTACGTTGATATGATTGGTTTCATCACTGTAAAGAGAGTTAGACTGTAGTCCAAGGACATTCAGGTACAAGTTTGTTTTATAGAAATATATTAATTAACGTTCTAATCTTACAATTAACAAATTAATTACTATCTATGTTAATTTTAGGCCTATTTTGGAGTGAGATAAAAACGCCACGTTTGTGGCTTGGAGCAAAACGCAGCTGTGCCTTTTTTTGCTCATTTGGGAAGTGAAAAAAGTAGGTTGGAAAATTACATAATTACCCTCAATATTTACATCTCATAGATTTGGATGAAATGTAATTTTTTAAGTTTGGTGAGGTTATTTTAATCATTTTGACGTGATGTGACACCGTAAATAAATATTAATTCAAAAAAAAAAGCAACTTTTTACTAACTTTTCAAATCACTCTAAAAAATCTTGATTAAAAATAAAAAAATTAATTTTTACCATCTTCCCAAAATAGGCCTTAGTCTTCTCTCTTACTCTAACCATCATGGGGTAGTCTTAAAAATTAGAGTTCTAAAAATTATTTATTTAATAATTTACAATACTAGTTAATTTTATGATCGTGTAACAGTTAGTCAGAGACAAAATTATAAATATTAAAAATTCACACTCAAGTTTTGCACAGCATTCATCTAATACTTTGGTGGTCCATTCTTCAAGCAACTATGCTAGTCCCACAAGATTACCTTACCTCCCTACCCATTTACAATTCTACATCCATGGACAAAATGGGTTTTTGAGGTTAGGTTAGCTTCAAAAAGTTTCAAAACCCTATCGAGCTTTTTGGCAACAGCAAATCTTGAGAAAGTGTTTTTTATAAAAAAATCAGCAATACTTAATAGTTTGAATTTTTATAATCCGAATGTTGGAATGTTTTAAGAGTAAAATAATATTATTTTAATATATTCGAGTCATTCGTATTATATAAATTTAAATTTTTAAATATTTTTTTATAAAAAAATACTCCATTTTAAAAGTTTTTCGGACCTACCAAACCTTTTTGGTTCCTCCTTGGCTTTGATGCAAAGCAAACAAATCGTGATAAAATCTGACTGTAATCTAGTCCAAACCTTGACTGCCTCTGCTTCACCAGGACAGCCCCTTCTTGTCTTCACCTGAGGATGCCGACAATCTTTATAGATACCTTCAAATCAATATCTGCATATTTAAATGTATTCATCATGAAGAATTTGTCAGTCTTCTTTTGTTGACCACAACCTTCTTTTGGATTTGGGCTCGTTTGCCAACCAGTTGGCGGAGATATGATTTACAAATTGTTTCGGATTATTTAAATAAATGTATTTTTTTTAATTTTTTATAAAAAATAAAAATAATATGAGTTTAAAAAGATTAAAAAAAAATAAAAGAATAGGTTAATATAGGAAATGTCAAACAACTCCTTACTGTTAGTGAGTCAATTCATAGTCAAGTATTAATTTATTAAAAAAATAATTAAAAATGTAAAAAGTTAAAAATATCTCATTTTATTAATTTTTAATTTTGAACTAAAGTTTCAAATATAAATCATATATAAGAAAGACAAAATTTTAATATTTTTTTATGTTAAAAGTTGGCATTCTCTCGAAATAATTTAATTTTTTAAATTTCAAAAAATTTAAACTAAAATATTAAGTTGTCAAATGAGACTTTACTTATCATCTTTTTATTTTTTTATATCTTTTTTTAATAAATAAAAAAATCAATTTGTAAGTCAAAACAATTTAGAGAGACCAGTTAGGAGTTGTTTGGAATGACCTAAATAAGTGCACTTTTTATTTTTTTACGAAAAGATGTGCAGAAAAATAGAGAGGTGATGTGATAAAAAAAAGATAAAAAGATGAATTATTTTGTGTACGCCAAACTTGACCTTAGTCTATAGCACCAAGCCCAAGGAGAACGGCCAAGTTGAAAGATCTTAGGTGTTAATAGCAATGGTGTCAAGTTCCACTTTTTTAAGAATTGTTCACTCTAGCCCTTATATGTTTGACAAAATAGTTTGATTTCTAAAATCTTTATATGTTGTTTGCTGTTCTCTTCAATTTTTTACCAGTTCAAAAAGTTGATTATCATAAAATAGAAAGTAAAAATTATTTCTCTCAACGTCTCAACAATCTGGTTTTTTGTTATATATATTTTTTATTTAGCGACTTTGGCTTCATAAATACTAGCATATCACCCGTGCTATGCACGGATTGTGTTTATAATTATCTATATATGTGAATTGTGATTTTTAAATATTTTTTTTTTTTTAAATGGCTTCTTTTTTTCATTTTTTATATTATATTAAAGTTTAACATTTTGATAATAATCATATGTGTTGGAATTTTCAATGAATTAAATATCTTTTTTTTTATTATATTATATTAAAGTTTAATATTTTGATAATAATCATATGTGTTGGATTTAAAAAAAAAAAAAATTTATGTTTGTTCTTAATGCATTAAAATGTTATTATGAGGGATAATAATCATATGTGTTGGGACTTTTCAAGGAATTCATATGTGTTGGATTTCAAAGAATTTTTTTTATGCTTCTTCTTAATGCATTGAAGTGTAATTATGAGGGTAAGACTTGAGAGTTGGGAGAAGTTAATAAATGCTAAGATTTTTTTTTTTTTAAATCAAGAAATTTAGATTGGGAGATTGAAGCTGTGAATTGTGATTTAAATTTTTTTTTTTTAAATGTCTTCTTTTTTTCATTTTTTATATTATATTAAAATTTAATATTTTGATAATAATTATGTGTTGGACTTTTTAAGGAATTAAATGTCTTTTTTTATTATTATATTATATTAAAGTTTAATATTTTGATAATAATCACATATGTTGGATTTTTCAAGAAATTTTTTTTATACTTGTTCTTAATGTATTAAAGTGTTATTTATGAGGGATAATAATCATATGTGTTGGGACTTTTCAAGGAATTCATATGTGTTGGATTTCAAAGAATTTTTTTTATGCTTGTTCTTATTGCATTAAAGTGTAATTATGATGGTAAAACTTGGGAGTTTGGAGAAGTTAATAAATGCTAAGATTTTTTTTTTTTTAAATCAAAAAATCAGGAAATTTAGATTAGGAGATTGGAGCTCCCACAAGACTTGGGGTTAAAACCCTCCTTTTGCTTAATATATAGTATAGATCAGTACTAACAACAATGATTTATCCCACTAAAAACACCACCACTAATAGCACTAATGCATTAAAAACGTAAAAAAAAAAAAAAAAAAAAATACAACTCTAAGACCAAAACATCACATCATTACTGGCGGGACCCACTGCCACCTAATTAGTGGGAGCACTAATTAGTGCTCCCAAACACTCTGATCCAAATCATCAAAATTATAAAAAATAATAATAATAAAAAATCTATGAGAAGATCTTGAAAGCTCCAAGAGTAAAATATCTAATTTCATGGCTAAGGTCAATCCAATTTGGCAGTCAGATTCGAGCAAAAATGTAAATGACACTTGCTCATCTCTTTGGTGGTGTCAAGAACAATAAGAAGCCATGCATCATATTAGTTTGAAAAATGCTTTACAAATATATTAATCTCTTAAATTATTTTTATTTACCGATGTGATATGCAATAATGAATATTTGATATTTAAAATAGGCCTCATTGCAATATATAATAGGAGAAACTCAACTACCCCATCAGAATAAAATAATTCTAAAATTTATTTGTTTGTGTGGCATTTCTTTGTATTTGTGTTGCGGGTTTTTGTCTAACTTTTTTTTTAAATGTCACTACATATTGTTTTCTTATTCATGTAAAATTGGTATTGAGCTCATAATTTTTGTACAAGTAAAGTCATTCATGAAAGAGTTTCAAATAATTATGTTCACTAAGTTACTTCAAATTCATTTATTTAAAACTCTTAAATTCATTATTGAAATCTAGAACCAAAATATTATTATCCCAAAATTTTGGGTTAAGAAATTTACTCTGAAAGTAAATGTGTGGCTGAGATTTAGTTACTGTTTGTGAGATCTATACATAAAAGAAATCTAAGCTATACATTTGTATTTCTTGATAAAATCCTAGTATGCAATATTATTGTTAAATTAAAAGTTACACAAAGAGAGAGAATGACCGTTGGAACTGAAACGAGTAACCTCGCAACCTCGTCGGAAGAGCAAGATTACCTAGATCGGAGTAAGAAAAAAGTGAAACCTAGTGATGAAAATGGTGGGGAACTTCTGGAAATTCAAGGAAATGGTTTGGAAAAACATGATGAACAGATGGTGGAAGGCACGGATGTCGGCAGTGCCAACATTGAACCGCTACCGGAGGCTAATCTGGGAGGCCAGAGGTCTTTCAAGCAAGCACTCCTACGATCTCGGTTTAATGAGACCGAGAGAGAACGAAGCTTTGACAGTGAGGTAGCTTATTTATCCTCGGATGAGGAAATGGAAAAGGATGATGTAACAGAGGATGCCTCAGTGACACAGAGAAATGGTTCGATCCCAGTCATAAAGCTACCTGCTAGCCTCTTAAAAAAGGTCCGAGAACCATGGAAGAATTGCCTTATTGTAAGGCTCTTGGGAAAGAATATTGGCTATAATCTGTTTGTTAATAGGATGCGCCGATTGTGGAATCTGCAAGCAGGGTTTGAAACTCTCGATATAGGGAATGGTTACTTCATTGTAAAATTCGAAATGATGGAGGACTACTCTAAGGTGTTCACTGGAGGTCCATGGGTAGTAATGGATCGGTATGTAACAGTCCGAAAATGGCAACCTGATTTTAAATCGGATGAGGCCGAAGAGGATACAACCGCTATTTGGGTGAGATTCCCAAATCTGCCTATTGAATACTATGACGAAAAGGTTCTCTATCATATAGCGAAGGTGTTTGGAAAGCCCTTGAAGGTGGACATCAATACCGCCATGGCAGCCCGGGGGAAATATGTAAGGGTATGTGTCGAAATGGACCTTCGCAAACCACTCATATCACATATTACCATTGGACGATATCATTACGTTGTGGAGTATGAACATTTACATCTGCTGTGCTTTGCTTGTGGCCGGGTTGGTCATCGGAAAGAGAAGTGCCCAGAATTTCCGGTGATTCAGCCGGAGAAGATGATACCAAATATGACCGTTACCCAAACGGGCATAGAATCTGGGCCGAGGGAACCACAGCCCAGTGAACAAACCAGTAAGGATTCATCTATGGAACAAGAAAATCATGGGTATGGGCCGTGGACCATAGCCACGACTAGAAGGAAGTATCAACATAGTAAGCAGAAGTAGAAGTCACAAGTCCATAGGCCCAACCGATTTGCGAGTCTTCAGACAGACCAAGATAAGGGCGAATCAAGTTCAGCCCAGGGGAATAAAGCAGCTCAAAGTCAGTATGTTGATCTCGATATGGACCCTCAGCCTATTCAGGGAAACTTTATATATGTGCATAAACCAAGTCCACAAGGCCCAACTCCACGCATGAAGGATGGCGGGCCAGTTTTAGAGCTAGATGTTGTACCTGGGCCCAGCGAAAAAGAGAAGGCAGATTGTGTTAGCCCAACATCCTCCAAGCTAAAAGAATCCCAACCTAGCCCAAATTTGTTGGATGGTCAAGGAAACCCTACCCCCCTTCCCGCTACTACCACAGTAGCCATAGAAAATACTCTCAATGTTCCACAGACGGCTTTTGCTCCTGGCTGCTGTGCTTTAAACAGCCCTCCTATACCCCCAGATCTGCCGTTCAGACCAGGAGAGCACTCTCATGGAGGACACAGCAGAGAACCTTCCATTGTTAGAGCACCGAGTGGACCAGTTCAGGACGCTGATGTTCCTAGAACTAGAGAAAGAAGTGTTTCACCACGTAGGAATAGACTGGTGGTTAGAAGAGGTGAAGTTGTTGATCCAGCCTTGGTGGGAGATAGACTCTCACACCGTGAGACATATGCTGCTGGTGAAACCCGCGAAGCCGCTGGAGGTAGATCGGAACAGTGTGCGAAATCTTCTGGGTTTGACTGAAGCAGAGGCTTGGCCATCTCACAATTTGTCATCTATGGATATGATTATATGAAATTGTAGGGGTGCTGGGAATGCCCGATTCAAGAGGAATTTGAGGGAACTTGTTAGCCTTCACAAGCCGGACATGATCATCCTTATGGAGACCAAAGTAGAACTCAATACTATGGGTATGTTTTTTAACAATTTGGGGTACACGGCTTCAGCTCATGTTGACCCAATTGGACGCAGTAGAGGTATTTGGTTGCTGTGGAATCCTAGTCAGATTAATGTGAGAGTCCATGATGCTTCTTCACAAATGATCACAGCTTCCATTTCTAGACAGGATTACCCTGACTGGGTATTATCTGCAGTTTATGCTAGCCCGAATATTCGTCTGCGAGATGAACTTTGGAATGATCTGTCAACATTGGCCCAACACACACACGAACCATGGCTTGTAGCAGGAGATTTTAATGAATTTTCCAGTTCTGAAGATAAACGAAGCTACTCAATGTATACTTCTCAAAGCCTCAGTCAGGATCTAAGAAAGAGCCAGAAATTCTCTGATAGAATAAATAATTGCAACCTCATGGATTTAGGGTGTGTTGGCCCGAGACTCACTTGGACCAATAATCGGAAAGGGTGGGCTAATACCATGGTGAGACTGGACCGAGCCCTCTGCAACACAGAATGGCGAACCTTATTTCCAGAGGGGTATGTCCGCAATTTGCCTAGGACTTACTCAGATCATTCTCCTCTTCTAATCCATACTCAAGGTACAAATCCATATAGCCCTTCTCGCAATATTTTTAAATTTCAAGCTGCTTGGTTGTCACATGAGAACTTCAATACAATTGTTGATAATAATTGGCCCAGGCAGAATGCTAACCTATTGGGAAATTTGGAGTACTTGACCACTGCCTTGCAGGATTGGAATAAAACTACTTTCGGTAATATATTCCGTCGTAAGCGTTGGTTGCTTGGCAGGATTAATGGGATCCAAATTTCTCAAGCCAAGTCATATTCTCATAATTTACATAATTTGGAAAATGAGCTTACTACTGAGTATAATAGAGTCTTATACCAGGAAGAATTACTCTGGTTTCAAAAATCTCGTGTCAATTGGATCACTCAGGGTGAGAGGAATACCAAATTTTTTCACCTGTCTACCATTATCAAGAGACGGAAAACCAAAATTGAAGTGTTGAAAAATGAGGAAGGGGTCTGGGTTGATAATCCCATGCAGGTAAAAAAGTTAGTCAATGATTATTTTCAAAATTTATTTGCTTATACTAATACCATTAATCTTGCGCATTGGAGTAATCTGACTAAGCACATTAGCCCTGAAGCTCAAAGAGACATGTGTAGGAATGTCTCTGCTGATGATGTTTGGAGGGCTGTTAAAAATATCAAAGCTTTTAAGGCCCCAGGTAGGGATGGTTTCCAAGCGATTTTTTACCATACCTTTTGGCCGACTGTGGGCCAATCTGTGATTAATTTTGTTCAAAATTGCTTTTCTTCCTATAACATTCCCCCTGAGATCAATAGAACTCTTGTTGCTCTTGTACCTAAAGTATCTAATCCTGAGAGTGTGAAACAATTCCGGCCTATTAGCTTGTGTAATGTTACTTACAAAATTATTTCAAAAATCCTTGCTAACAAGATTAGGCCTGTTTTGAATGACCTTATTAGCCCTTATCAGAGTAGCTTCATTCCGGGTCGCTCTACTCATGATAATATCATTATCACCCAGGAAGCTATCCATACTTTGAATAAGAAAAAAGGGAAGGTGGGCTTTATGGTTTTCAAAATTGATCTTGAGAAAGCCTATGATAACATTTCTTGGATTTTCCTTCACCAAACTCTTTGTGAGTTCCATTTTGATGAGAAATTGATAAACCTGATTATGAGTTGTGTCACTAGTGTGAAAACTGCTATTTTGTGGAATGGGGAACCCCTTGACGAATTCCAACCTGCTAAAGGATTAAGACAAGGGGATCCCTTATCTCCATATCTGTTTGTGCTATGCATGGAACGTCTCTCGGCCATGATATGCCAACAAGTGATAGGTAAACACTGGAATGGGCTTAGTTTGGCTAAGAATGGTCCTAACATCTCTCATCTCTTCTTTGCGGATGATTTGATTTTGTTTGCTAAAGCCAATGAACATAATTGTAATACTATTTTGCAAGTTTTAAATGAATTTAGTGACATTTCGGGTTTGAAGGTTAACCTTCACAAATCTCATATGTTTGTATCTCCTAATATTGCCAGAAGAAGGGCATCTCAACTCAGCCATATATGTGGTATTCCTCTAACGGGGAATTTGGGGAAATACCTTGGGACCCCATTATTGCATGATAGAGTGTCCAAAAATCATTTTCTATTCATTTTGGAAAATATGAGGAAAAAACTTACTGGGTGGAAATCTGGGATGTTGTCCTTGGCAGGGAGAACAACATTGATACAATCTGTCACTAGTGCTATGCCAGCTTATACCATGCAAACTATGGAATTACCAAGGAAAGTTTGTGATGAAATTGATAAGATTAACAGAAACTTTCTTTGGGGTGATACCCCTGAGAAAAAGAAAGTTCATCTTGTCAATTGGGATCAGGTTTGCAAGTTGAAAAAAGATGGGGGCCTTGGGATCCGTAAGGCTAGAGATCAAAATCTAGCTCTTCTATCCAAATTGGGATGGAAAATGTTAACTGAGGAAAATACACTCTGGGTTGATGTGTTAAAACACAAATACCTGGGTAAGCAGTCCTTCTTACTTAAGAAGAAAGGCAAAAGAATATCTCACATATGGAAAGGCATCCTCAATACCAGGGAACTCCTTGTTCAGGGAGTTAGATGGAAGCTTGGTAGAGGTAACAAAGTGAGGATTTGGAAAGATTGGTGGTGTGGAGATGGAGCTTTTGAAATGAGCTTGAATACCATTACTAATCCATCTCCAAATTCGGAGCAGACTACTGTGGATTCTCTTCTTGATGAACATGGTGATTGGAATTTAAATCAGTTGCATAACTCCTTCCCATTAACTATGGTTGCAGCTATTTTACAGTTACAACCACCAAAAGTTAATGCTGGTGAAGATACTCCCAGATGGATTAAATCCTCTGATGGAGAGTTCTCCACCTCTAGTGCATATGATTTAATTGTTGATCACCATAATCCGAATGGCGACTGGGGTTGGATTTGGAAACTTAAGGTTCCACAGAAACTTAAAAGCTTCTTGTGGCTCGTTTTACATCAAAAAGTTCTAACCAACAGGATGAGACACCTGAGAGGGCTAACCTCTGACCCTAAATGCCCATTTTGTGCTAACATAGAGGATATGGAGCATTTGTTTTGGTTTTGCCCCCATGCAATTCAAATATGGTGCCATGTGTTTAGTAAGGATTGGTATTGCAGCAGGTTTTTTCTTCCTTGGAATGCTTGGATCACCCATAATGTGAAAGGGAAGAACAAAACCTCATATTTGTTCCTCATTTCTCTCTGGACTATTTGGAAAAATCGAAATAAAATGGTTTTTGATCACAAAACTTTTAATATTCATGAGAATGTTCAATTCATATCAGTTTATACCAAAGAAATCTTTCAAGCTTTTAGTTTGGATGTCACTCAACCTTGTAAAGTTAAAAGTGCTTCTGTGTGGTCTTGTCTAAATGCAGGTAAAATCAAACTCAACACAGATGGCAGTATTCGTAAGCATGGAGGAGGAGGTGGATTTGGTGGTTTATTCCGAGATGAAACAGGAGCATGGATTAGTGGATACTATGGAAGGCTTGAGATTTGCACTTGTCTTGAAGCGGAACTTTGGGCAATCTACAAGGGATTAACCATTATACTCCAACGAGGTTTCAATCAAGTGATAATAGAGACGGATGCGGAACAAGTGGTGAACTTGTTGAGTGAGGATCCGGGTGAAAGATGCCCACTTAGGGGCATTGTGGCAGATGCACATATTATCATGAGAGGATGTGATTGTTCCATCCAACACATTCGAAGGGAAGCCAACATGTGTGAAGATGCCGTGGCCAAACTTGGCGAGTATCAACCGGAAGATCTTCTTGTTGTCAATGACCCTCCTGCAGAAATCCGCACCCTGCTTGTTGCGGATATAGTCCATCTCTCCGAGGAGAGCCTTAAGTTGTAGTTCCTTTGTTTTTGCTTTATTTTCCGATGTACCCAAAAAAAAAAAAAAAAAAAAGTTACACCCTATGTAATGAGTGATGTCAATTTTTTTTCATTTTAAATTCATAAATTCAAAGGCTACCTCAAACTATTTGTCTCTTTATGAACAAGGCATGATTGTTAACTTACCACATACCTTTGGCCTTTACAAAACACATCTTTTTCTGTAGTTATAGTAAAAGCATGAATCACATTTCACAAGAGCATATTATTGTGGATACAATGTTCAAAGAACATGATGCATCCAAATGCAACCTTACTTCTCAATCATTTGTGCTACTTTTGGGTTCCTTCTGTAAGTTTTCAGAAAATGCTACGGAGAGAATTGATCACCAAATCAACCATTTTATTCTTATTCTGTAATTGATTTTGAAATCATTTATAGCAAAATATCACCTCACCTACCATACAATGCTTTAGAAATATCAATAATACTAGGGTAAAATTAAGGTACATTAGGAAATCTTTTGTGGGACTTAATCTATTATAATTTTACAAATGAAACGTGTAAAATAATTTCCCATTTTGTAAAGGAACAATTACAATTCAGTGTAGGTTTTAAAGTTAATTTCAGCTTAATAGTAAATTTTATCAACATTAATAATTAAAATCATAAATCTATATATGAATTTGTACGTATTTTGTGAAAATAACTCTGAATTATAATTTTCTTATTTTAAAAAAATGGTGATAATTACAGGTCTAAAAAAGTTACCATAGTCTATGCAAAATCATGAGAGAATCCTTTAAATCAAGACAAGGGTATATAGAAAAAAAGTAAAAGAGACCCACTAAGGATCAAACAAAATCCAATGTGCAACGCATGTAGATAAGTAATGACAATTGAATCGTTTCTATTACCAAAAAATATAAAAAATTATTTTCCAATGTTTGTGATTAAAATCTGATGATTCAAAGTACCAATTTTTGGAATAACAATGATGTTATCATTGATTTAATTTGCCCTGAGGTTGGCTAAAGGACAAAGTTTATTTAATTATTTTATTTAGGGCAAATTACACAAATAGTCCTTATAGTTTGAGGTTTGTGTCACTTTGGTCCATGACTTTTCAATTGTGGCACATTTGACCTTGAATTTTGAATCTTATTCCAAATAAAGACAATTGAATATATAATTAGATTTTTCAAGGGTAAAATTGTCAATTTGATAAAATATAAACTAATTTGACAAAAATAAATGTCAAACAAATATTTTTGAATTTTAAAAAATTATTTCTACCTACTAAAAATAAAATTATGTAAAATTGATAAATCTTTTAGACATTTATTTATTTTTTTACCAAATTAATTTTTATTATGTATTTGGATGATGATCATGTAAAATTAATTTTAAAAAATTAATCATGTAATTTTTATTAATTTTACATAATTTTATCATTGGTGGATAAAAATAATTTTAAAAAAATTAAAAATATTTTTTTCACATTTATTTTTTTCAAATTAGTTTATATTTTATCAAATTGACGATTTTACTCTTAAAAAATCTAATGATATTTTCAATTGTCCTTATTTAGAACAAAATTTAAAATTCAGGGTCAAATGTGTCACAATTAAAAAGTTAGGGACTAAAGTGACACAAATCTCAAACTATAGAGACTATTAGTATAATTAACTCTTTTATTTATCTTAACTGAACAAGAAAAATGAGAAAAGAGTCCAAACAAAAGTACGAAATGGTTAGTTTACTTCAAATTGCAGATTCATTGTAGCGAAATTTTGGTTGACAAAGATGTTCTACACGTGAAAATTTTATTTATTGCCATAAAAGATATTGGTCCCGTTTGGCAGAACCGTAAAAAAGTAATTATGGCCCTATTTAATAGGACTTATTTTCAGCTTATTTCAATTTTTAACTTAATTTAAACTATTTTGATGTGTTTGGTTTAACTTAACAATACAGCTTATAACTTTTTGTAAGTCAAAAATCAACTTATTCATTAAGTGAGGGAGAAGAAGCCTAATTTATAAGTCAAAAATCAGCTTATATTCACAGCTATAAACTATAAGTTGTTAAGCTATAAGCTGTAATCACTTTCCCACAGCTCTACCAAACGGGGCCTATAACTTATAGCCTAACAGCTTATAACTTATAACTATGAACATAAGATGATTTTTGACTTATAAATTAAGCTTCTCCCCTCTCACTCAAAGAATAAGTTGATTTTTGACTTACAAAAAGTTAAAAGACTTTATTATTAAACTGAATCAAACACATCAAAATAACTTAAATTAAGCTAAAAACTGAAATAAGGTAGAAATAATCCTTACTAAATAGGGCCATTGTTGCTAAACAATCTCACACGACACGTGTGCAGTATTTCGCACATGATAGTGAATAATTATTCTAAACACATAGATCAATTAATTTTACATTTTTTACTCGTAATTATATTGTTATCTGTTATAATTTTGTTTATCTTGTTAAAATAACCTAGTAACAAGTGACAAATATTTATTACTTAATTTTTTTTTCATAGAACTTCTTTTATCTTGCTTGGTGAATTGGTTTTTGATTCTCCAATCAGGCAATGCAATCATATTAATTGCTGATTAGTAATAAAAAAAAATTAAAAAAAAACAAGTATGTTGTAGTTTACATTAATGTTTTGTAATGCCGGTTTCAATGTGAAGGTGGTGTTTTTTTTTTTTTTTTTTTTCCTTTTTTCTTTTCTCGTGTTAATGCATTTTGTTATGGGAAGTGCTATTTATCTACATGCATTGTTTGGTTTTAAGTTTTCAAAATCACGTTTTGAATTTTTAGTTTTCGCATTTTGTTGTATTTAGAAAACTTTTTCATGTTTTAATTAATTTTTTTATTTTTATTTTTATTTTTAAATGCACCTAATCTAAATATACTTAAAAAGTAAATATTTATGAAGAAATCTATCAAAATTTTGATAAAGGAATATGGAAAATATGAAAATATGAAAATATACTCACTTTTTGTAGTTTTTTGTATTTAGTGAATTTTTAAAAAAAAATAAAATTTTATACTTTGTAATTGTATCTAAAAATTAAAAACATTAATAAAAATTTTAAAAAAAAATTACTAAAAAAAATTGATTTGGAAACTCAAAAACTGACAAACAAAGTATGATTCATAACTTCTTCCATCACTTATAATCAAGGCCAAATAAATAACTATAGTAACCACAAAAAACTCAACCAAAATCACTTGAAATTATAATTAAATACCACCAAATCTTATAACTAAGATCAGTTTAATTTAAAATAATTTGATAATTAATGTGACCTTGATTCATATTAATCATTATAAACTTTCACAACTAATCAAGTTCTTAACCAACACCTACAAATCTCAGTACCAAATTTATTTGTTTTTTTTTGAACGATAAATCTCAGTACCAATTGATTCGTACCAAGGTGACATGATTTCATAATTAAAATCGTACATACATTTGAATGGTTGTGTACAATTTGTCTTTTGTATATATGAGAATGAAAAGAACTCAAGGAATCAAGTGTCCTCGCACTTTTGTGATCATTAAAAATTAGAAAACAAGTGTTAGGCTCTCTCATGTTTATATCTGAATTGGAAAGTCTTGTTTGGATCTATTAGGCATAACATGAGTTATATTTCGATAATTTTAATCGTTCATATAAAACTAAATAAATCGATCAAATAATCGTAATTTTTTTATTTTATCATGTTTAAAATGAAAATATTATAATTAGGGGTATCAATTTGACTTTATTTTTTATGTTCTTTCTATCATTGCAATTACTGCTGGTAAAAAAATACTAGAGAATAGGCGGACGATGGATACACAACACAATTTCTTTTAGTTCTAAAAACTCGTCACTTTCATTAGGAGTGTAATTCGAGCGGGTTCGGTCGGATTGAGAGGTTGTTTAAGTCCAGTTCAAATTGTGCTGAGACCTGTTTAGGCCCGCTCAAGCCCAAATTGCAACCCGAGATTGCATGTCTAAACCCGACCCGAGTTAAACCCGATTTGCCCGAATTGTCCGAATTGTAAATGAATTTTAATTTTTGTGTATGTGTGTAGCTGCTTTATTAAACTATTAAAATTGGACTCTATTTACATTTTTTTATATAGAAAATTATTAATACCATCAAAACAAATAATTTATATAATCTAAAAGAGATGCCATAGTAGTTCTTACAATTTATGAGTGAAAAAAAAAAGAGTATGATTTTATGTTGTTTCTATATATAATGTATATTTAATATGATTTAATAATTTAAATTACTTTAATATCATGTAATGACTAATAATTTATATATTTTTAATATTTTTATATTTCTTTATATGCATAATTCGGGTTTCGAGTTGTTCGACATCTTTGCCCAAGCCAACCCAAATTTAATTCGGACTTCTGAATTTTTGCCCAAGCTCGTACCGAATTTCTAAATATCTTATCCAAACCCTAAAAAAATTCGGGCTAGGTTCAAGTTGCTCGGGTTGAGCCCGCCCAAGTTACACCCCTAACTCTCATAGACTCATATCAACAGTTTAATTTGATTAAATAATATCAATAGTCTTCATAGTTTAATTAAAATGTCACTTTGGTCTATATATTTATAATTTGAATTTTATATTTTTAATTTTATTCCAATGTCCGTCCATCATGGGCCATTAACATTTTGAATAGAAAAAGACCATGTGCAAAATAAGATGGATCACGTGGAATTCTAATGGAACTATATGGACCACTGATATAATTTATTAATGGCACTAGTGGTCTCTGCATTTTTTTTTTTAATTCTACTTTGGTCTATCTAGTTTTGCACATAATTTTTTTTTATTCAAAATTCTAACTATATATAACGGAGAGAACACATTGTAATAAAACTGAAAGTATAAGATTTAAATTATTTAAATTAAAACTATGAGAATTAAAGTGAAATTTTATTCAAACTACAAAAATTAATGATATAATTTACTCATTTATTTTTTACATTGATTCAAATAAATTAAAATACAACCCGGTGCTGAAATTTAAAAAAAAAAATCAAATCAAATCAAATCATTAAACTAAACTAGCACTCAAAAAAATTATAGTACTAAAACATAATTAGAGAGAAGACAGCAAGAAACAATTCCAAATTAACATGTAACTCTCAGATTGGTTTTTTTAACAAAAATGATTGAGGCCTCAAATTTTTTGGCTCGAATTTGCTTTGTTTTTTTTGTTTTTTTTGGCTGGGTTGATGCTTTGCTTGTTATTATTATTATTATTTTTATTATTATTTTTTGCAATGTATTAGCCCAGAAAAAAATGAAAAAAAAAAAAAAAAAATATTCCATTCGAGGCAATTTCGCGCCTCATTTTCGAGGCCTCAATCACAGCCGTTTTTTTAAATGGTCCAATTATTTTAAATTAATTGCAGTGAAGTCAATTTTTATAAATTAATCAGATTTATTTTTTTTATAAAAAAATAAATATATATATATATAATTCAATGATTGGTTTAAAATCTCATTGAACCCTACTAGCTCTGACAATTGCATTCGGACCAAGCCTTCGTTTGAAATATGAATTGACTTTTTAATTTTTTAATTTTTAATTTGGGACTAAAAGATCTCGTCTGTGATGAAATTTTTAACTTTTAGATTTTTATGAGAAAAAAAAAACAGGGTAAATTACATTGACATCCCTTGAGGTTTGATCCAATTACTACCCATCCCCTAACGTTTTGAAAATTACATTCCTACCCCTGTGATTAATAGTTTCATTTCACAAACTCCCTCTACTTATATAAAAGGTAACAACTCCTATTAGAAAAATAGAGGAAATTACATTAAAAAAAAAAAAAGTAAAGGAAAGGGAAAAAAAAATAAAAAAAAGTAAAGCAAAGCAAAAAAAGAGAGAGTACGTGAGTTCAATAGCTTCATTCCGTCTAAATAATTACAATGATAGGGGAGTTAGTGTAATTTTTCAAACGTCATATTAAACCCAAATCTCAGGGAGTGTAAGTGTAATTTACCCAAAAAAATAAAATAATTATAATTTAGATGTGACATTTTATTTTATTAATTTTTTAACCTATTTTATCTTTTTATAACTA
Organism: Camellia granthamiana; assembly: GCA_036172215.1. Classification (NCBI taxonomy): domain Eukaryota; kingdom Viridiplantae; phylum Streptophyta; class Magnoliopsida; order Ericales; family Theaceae; genus Camellia; species Camellia granthamiana. The sequence continues at coordinate 132,654,947 of CM069904.1, read as the reverse complement.
AAAAAATCAAAATAAACAAAATCAAAATAAAAAATAAAAGGGAGCTTTTTCCATAAATCCATCTTTAATTACTTATGTTCCATTCAACCCATATTCTTTTTGACTATTCCATTAGGTCTTATTTGAGATAAGAAGACCAAAATACCATTTTCATCTACTTATGTTCTATTTAGTTCATATTATTTTCTTATGTTTCAATAAGTCCTATGGGTGACATAATTACCAAAATACCCCCTAATGTATCTACTTATGTTCTATTTAATTCATATTATTTTCTTATGTTTCAATAAGTCCTATGGGTGACATAATTACCAAAATACCCCTAATGTGAATATTCACACCGTCAATGTGAATATTCATATCGTCAATGTGTAGGGCCCCGGCCCATGTACAATGTGAATATTCACATTGACATGTTAACATTCACATTGATAGGAGTGTAAAATTAGCCCGCAGCCCAGAGCGAACCCGGTCCGGCCCGTGACAATGTGAATATTCACATTGACGTATTAACATTCACATTGATAAGACTGTAAAATTGGCCCGCGGCCTGGGGCGAGCCCGGCCCGGCCCGTGACAATGTAAATATTCACATTGATATATTAACATTCACATTGATAGGAGTGTAAAATTAGCCCGCGGCCCATGGGAGGCCCGAAGCCTGCCCGCTGCCCAGGGCGAGGCCGGCCCGGCCCGGCCCGTGACAATGTGAATATTCACATTGACATGTTAACATTCACATTGATAAGAGTGTAAAATTGACTCGCGTCCCATGGGCGGCCCGAAGCCCGTGGGCGGCCTGGGGCGAGCCCGGCCCGGCCCGGCTCGGCTCGTGACAATGTGAATATTCACATTGACATATTAACATTCACATTGATAGGAGTGTAAAATTAGCCCGCTGCCGGTGGGAGGCTTGAAGCCCGCCCGCTGCCCGGGGCGGACTCGGCCAGGCCCGTGACAATGTGAATATTCACATTAACATATTAACATTCATATTGATAGGAGTGTAAAATTGGCCCACGGCCTGAAGACAACAGCCTCGGGTCGGGCCGGTGGGCCTGGGCCTAGGCTCGAGCTTAGGCGGGGCTTGGGCGGGCCTGGCCATTTTTTTTTAATTCTTTTTAATTTTTTCTACCAAAATTTTATTATTTTCCACAAAAAAAGACATTGTGCCTTAGGTGGGCTAGGCCTCGGACCGAGCCTTGAATGTGCCTTAAACGGGCCGATGGGTCGGGCCGGGCTTCAAAGTGATGGCCTAGGCCCTAGCCTAAGGTCTCGGACATGCTCGGGCCCGGACCCAAACGAGCCTGCCCCGGGCCATGGGCGGGCTTCGAGCAGCCCACGGGCCGCGGGCCAATTCTACATTCCTATCAATGTGCATGTTAACATATCAATATGAATATTCACATTGTTAACGGGCCGGGCAGGGCCTACCCCGGGCCGAGGGCGAGCTTCGGGCAGCGGACAAATTTTACACTCCTATCAATGTTAATGTTAACATGTCAATGTGAATATTCACATTGTCACGGGTCGGGCCAAGCCCGCCTCGGGCTGCGGTCGGGTTTCGGGCCGCCCACGGGCTGTGGGCCAATTTTATACTCTTATCAATGTGAATATTCACATTGTCAACGGGCCGGGCCGGGCCGCGGGTGGGCTTTTGGCCGTCCATGGGCCACGAGCCAATTTTATACTCTTATCAATGTGAATGTTCACATTGTCAACAGGCCGGGTCGGGGCCGCCCACGGGCCGTGGGAGGGTTTCGGGCAGCCACGGGGCGCGGGCTAATTTTATACTTTTATCAATGTGAATGTTAATATGTAAATGTGAATATTCACATTGTCAACAGGCCGGGCCGGGCCCGCCCCAGGTTGCCCACGGGCCGTGGGCGGGTTTTGGGGCGCGGGCCAATTTTATACTCTTATCAATGTGAATATTAACATGTCAATGTGAATATTCACATTGTCAACGGGCCGGGCCCGCCCACGGGTCGTGGGCAGGTTTCGGACAGCCACGGGGCGCGTGCTAATTTTACACTCCTATCAATGTGAATATAACATGTCAATGTGAATATTCACATTGTCAACGGGCCGGGCCCGCCCCAGGCCGCGGGCAGGCTTTTGGCCGCCCACGGGACGCTGGCCAATTTTATACTCTTATCAATGTGAATGTTAACATGTCAATGTGAATATTCACATTGTCAACGGGCGGGGCCCGTCCCGGGCCGCGGGCGGGCTTTTGGCCGCCCATGGGCTGCAGACCAATTTTATACTCTTATCAATGTGAATGTTAACATGCCAACATGAATATTCACATTGTCAACGGCCCGGACCGGGTCCGCCTCGAGCCGCCCATGGACTGCGGGTGGGTTTCGCACCGCCACAGGACGCGGGCCAATTTTACACTCCTATTAATGTGAATGTTAACATATCAATGTGAATATTCACATTGTCAACGGGCCGGGCCCGCCCCGGCTCGCTGACGGGTTTCGGGCCGTCTACGGGTCAATTTTACATTCCTATCAATGTCAATTTTAAAATATGAATGTTCACATCATAAATTGCTAACCGTTCAAAAAATATTTATAAAGGTATCAAAATTAAATATAAGGGCATAAGTGTCCAAGAAAATAGTGTAAGTAAAGAAAAAGGACTTTATGGAATAAAACTATACATACATGGGACTAAATGGGTTAAAAAATTCCTTCATGAACTTCTTGGGCTAAAACACTTCTAAATAGAATTTATCAATAATTTTTCCAAAATAAAGCCATACCAAACATCACCTAAATTTGAAACATTAAAGGGTGTCTTTCTCCATTAAGGTACCAATGCCCTCAAAGGACTGATAACTGACCTATGATCCATTAAAGGCGGTGTTGAGGATGAGCTTTAACAATAATAATTGCATTGTAATTAATTCCATGATAACAATGCCTATATATAAATACATTCCTCACTAAAATTATTAGATATATAATATTATTTACTTGATATTTTTAATTAATAAAAAATTATAAATACGTTAAATTTATCATATAAAAGTCAATATATTTTACTTATAAAAATTTTCATTACATGATTAATTTAAAATACCATATTAATAATATCACATAATATTCTAACGTACTAAACAGTTCTCCCATATGTGGATGTTGCATCGCCTTCATTGGCACCTAACATGCGGTTTCTCGGTCCAACCATACATCAAAATTTAAATGAACATAAAAGTTTGAATTTTTTTATTTTCATACACTAGTATAAAAAAATATGATAATATTATTTTTTTCATTTATATATCTAATAAATTTTTAATAAAAATGAGATAAAGTATTATGTGAATTAAACTTTTAAGAAAATCCAATACAATTACGTTAAACCTGTAAAACTTGATTGATATATTTTTTTCAAATTTCAAGAAAAATTAATGTAATTTATCTTACAAAAAATATTATACATAAACGAATTTTTTACATGTTTTTCTTACCCTCACCAGAAATTCATTTATGTATAACATTGTTCTAGATATAAGTTTTCTTGTGTAATTATATACATTGTATTTTGATCATTAATTTGGATAGAAATTAAAAAATAGAAAAAAAAAATGGAGAAAAAATTTGGGAACTGATTCTCTCTTGTTTTGTAATGGAAAAATGTTTGGTAGCTCGAATTTGTGTGGCCCGAATGGCTCAAATGTTTTAAAACGATGTCGTTTTATCCTCAAAACGACGTCGTTTTGAGACATTCGAACCATTCGGGTCATGAAAATTCAAGCTACTGAACATTATTATTTGTAATGTGACCTTGTTGTCTTTTTTGCCCCAAGGGAGCCCAAAAACTACATACATTGCATTACAGTGGACAGTTTACGTGTCCTTGCTCTCGATGGGAATGGAGAGAGATGACTTGAAAACAAATGCCCTTAATAACATGGCACCCTGTCTGGTTGAATTTCAAAATTAAAAAAATCCAAACAATAGAAATTACTTCGACAAAATAAACATCAAAAAATTATTTAAAATTATTTTCTCTATTAAAATGAGAAAATCATATGAAAATGATAAGTGTTTCTTATTTTTTTAACCAAACTAATTTTTATGAAGAAAAAAAAAAAAGATAACAAAAAATAATTTTTGAAAACTCAACAAAAGAAGTGATTTGGCTCTAAAGTTTTCAGGTACTATCAGATCATCCCAAACACATACATTCAAAGGGTGCTTCAATACTTCAAAGTTCAAACAATACATAGCAGTTAATTTAGTCATATATGAGAGATTGCTTAAACAAATTGGAAATATGATCTGTAAGAAGACATTATTCAATAGGTCAGGTATATCACGCCATCATGCTGATATAGTATGTCAAAATTCCTAAAATTATTAAGTTTTAAAAAATGTGATAGTTATTGGCAAAGTTGCTAAAATTACTCTATATATTGTGACTTTTTTCCCTCCATGTATTGTTCTTATTGGCTGAACACATTGACGTGAAATTCTAGACCATAGAATAAGTTATCGATGTGTAAGAAATTTTTTAAAATGAAAAAGAAAAGAAAGAAAAAAGGGCCAAGTATATTTAGGGAAAGTCCTCTTTATTTGGAATTTGACCCTTATGAATATTTAAATATAAAGATTACAATAATCAAGATTTCCCGATAAAAATAATAATAAAAAGAGAAGTGATGAAGAATTTTAGCCATTATAATTAAATAAATAATCAAACACCATTGGTAAGGTCAAGTTTTTTCAACTTTTATTTTTTGTTTTTATTTATTTTTTTAATGATCTCGGATCATAAATTTAATAATGCAAGCAACCTAGCTTGGTCAATTGGAGCGTGATCATGTGCCATGGAATATTATTAATCAAGAAATAAGATCTTTGTACGGTAAAAGCAAAATAATTAATTAATAAGAAAGAATGATTAGCTGTTCAATTCGACTTTGAAATGCGATAATTAAAAGAGTCAATTACTTTAAAATAAAGCTAAGAAAGCAACATATTTTATAGGGTTTTGCATCAAATTTAGAGTCCACGAGAAGGGCTATATATAATAATTAATCACATTAATACCTATAACATGAAATTAACGAATTAGCTTAGTACAATATGTTTTTTTTTTTTTTTAATAATTAAAATGCAAGCCCAAAGAGGTCAACCCTGCAATAGTTTATTTATGAGTTAGACTAATTGAGTTTAATATTGAATCATTTTTTGATGTATTTAATTTTATACGCAAAATGTTCAATTAATTCATTTGATAATTCGAGGTCAACTTTTGAATTAAAGTTCGCGTGTGATTGTGTAAAAAAAAATAAAAATAAAAATTACTTAGATTTGCTTAATAAAATAACTTAAGATTCTAATGGGCTGTAAACACCCAAATTCCTCCTGGCACAATATTTTTAATTGGGACATCAATTTATTGCTTAATAGTATGACAATCACTAAATAATTGGTTAATAGCATTTTTTTTTTCTAGATGAGAATTGTAGTTTAAAACGATTTTAAGATACTTCCATTGTAATAACTTTTGTATCATGAATGTAAATGTTCGTCTTATTGTACGATGTTATATATAAAGAACGACAGTTTAGTATTGCGAGATTTGAGAAAAGTCAAATTTATATAATCTTACCTTGTCTGTGAAATTTTTTCCCTAAATATAATGATTATATGTATTTAACAACGCTAGGTGGGCTTTCGTTTTCATCTTCTTCATTATTATTTTTTTATTTTTTTTCCATTTTTTTTTCATGGTCGACTTGATTAGAAATTAACAAATTAGCTATCTCATCAGATCAGATTTCTGTCTATCGTTTATTTTTTTACCGTCTATTTTTTCAATACAAAACTGATTTGATCACGTAATTATTGATATCTGATCAACGTGATTTTTTTACAAACATATAGTACTCAACAATTTCTACACATTAAACGGTTCAGATTATCGAAACGAAACTTGTAATGGACCCTTACAGATCTAACAATACCCTCCCGTCCGATTACGGACTGGAGAGAAGCTAGACCCAATCAGAAAATAAAGGATTCGTTTAGGAAGTGGGTTGGCTTTTTGGCTTTTTGACTTTTTTGACTATTTTAGCCTGGGGCTAAAAAGTCTTGTTTGGAAAGAATTTTTGGCTTTTGATTTTTTTTGACTTTTTTGTGAAAGAAATAATGTAATGATTATAGGTTAGATGTGATATTTTGTCTTAATAAGCTAAAAAGTCTATTTTATTTTTTGTAACTATTTTAGCAAAAAAAATCTGGTTTTTTTCTTCCAAACGGAGCTAAAAATGCATCTTCACAAAGAAGTATAAGATAGTTTATCAATTATTAGTCCTTTAACATTAATTTAATGTTCATACATATATGGTGGTAGATTTGAGGTGGCCCAATTTCCAGCCACATAAAATAATGTGACGTTTCCTGGACAAAGTTGCTTCCCATTAGCTTGTTCTATAGTGTTGAAAATTGAGTGCACATTATAATGTTAATTTTAACATTATATATTTAAATTTTATATTTTCATAATTTTTTTAAAAATAAAATATTATTTTAAGAAATTGAATAGAATAAATCATTAGATATATAATAGAATTATGTGATATAATATCTATTATTTTTTGATTTGTTATACAATAATGTTAGGTGGCCCGAAAAAATATGGCTCGAATGGCTCGAAAAATCCAAAACGACGTCGTTTTGGGTGTAAAACAACATCGTTTTAACACATTCGAGCCATTTGAGTCACAAAAATTCGGGCCACCAAACATTTTCCTTTGTGTTATACAACCAATGATAGAAACTCCAATTCTATTTTCATATCATTTTGGGTAAATTTATGAGTCTTTAACATTTTTTTTGAATTTATAAAAAAAAAAAAATTATGGTGTGTAGCTTTTTTCAACAGATAAATATAAAACAAATATTAAGATAATTCTCTCATCTAAAAAAAACTACTAAAATAATCCACTAAACTAATAAAGAAGCAAAAGAAAATACACATATATGTACAAATAACTAATTTTATTAATACATAAATCATACTCGCATAACAAATAATTAATTTTATTAATAAGTAAATCATTGAGTAAATTAAAATTTTCTAATGATATGAAAATATTTTGCAGTTAACCATTTTGTTAATAAATAAATTATTAAGTCAATTAATAGTTTTTAATGATATGAGAAATATTTTTCAATAAATAATTTTGATAATTTATTATTATATAGGAGAATTAGTTTTTTTTCCCCTTAATTATTGTGTTAAATGAAAATTCATAATAAACGGTAGTTGTAATTTCTAGTATAATAAAACCGATTCATATTTTATACAAACCTTATGGGGGTGTATTGGTGATTTTCTAAAAAAATAAAAGATTTATGTTTCATAATTGACCAAGAATGTTTGCGTAATTACAAAAAAAATGTTTCATGATTGACCAAGAATGTTCGCGTAATTATGAAAAAAAACCTGTTACATAATTGACCAAAAATATTTGCGTAATTACAAAAAAATCTTCACTCAACATATAGGCCACCATTAGTAAATTATTCAAAATAAAAGGGTAAAATCAGAAAGAAAAGACGAACCTCAAGCAGTTAAGTGGTTCTTATATATATAGATATATATAATTTGATTGGAATTTTTTAAAATTTAAATATGAATTTTAAAAACAATTGAGGGGTCATAGGGCCCATTAAATGTCTCGTTTTGATTATTCAAATTGTTTATTTTATAAATCACTCAATTTATATTATTTATAAAAAAAATTAAATTAATCCAATAATAATCGTAACATATTCATTTTATAATATTTGTCTCAAAATATGGACGAAAATTATATTTTGAAATAGATTATCTTTTTTTTAAGATAAATACAATAAAATAAAAATATTACGATTATTAGATCGATTTAATTTTTTTATAGATAATATATATTGAGAGTCTTATAAAATAAATTATTCAGATTATCGAAATAAGACAATTGGTGAACCCTATTGGCTCTTCAAATTTTCACAAATTTAAATTTAAATTTAAGAGAAATTGAACCTAGTGGGCGAGAGTATTGCATAAACTTTTATAAAAAAATATAATTAAAAAATGAAAAAATAGAAAAAAATAATAAAAAGACAAAAGTAGTGAAGAAAGAAGGTATTGCATAAACTTTTATAAAAAAATAAAATAAAATAGAAAAATAGAAAAACTAATAAAAAGACAAAAGTAGTGAAGAAAGAAGTGGGGTCCTACATTTGCTTTGATCACATCTTCACAGCTGTATGTGTGATGGGGTCATGAAAGTTTTGACTTTAAAAACATGGATCACATTTCAATGGAAGAGAGGATAGTGCATTTTAGTTTTCGTCTCATATTTAATGAATTTTTTAAATATATTTCTTTGTAATGGTATTTTCAACAACCTCATCCTCTCTCTAGATGTATATTATTTTGGATCAATTACACTTATCTATCCTGAATTTTTGATAATTGCAAGGACTTCTTTTATAATTTTAATAATTGTACTAATCTCCCTTACTTATAAAACTATTATCAAGATTCTCTTATTATTGCTCTCTGTTAAGTTATTTAACAAATTTTGATGATGCCATAGGTTATACTATTAAAAATGACGAAATAGTATAACCTATGGCTATGTAACAGATTTTTTTTCCCAAACAATTTACATTACTTATTCATTCATATGTAAAAAAATATTATTTTATTTTTTTGAAATCATATATTATTATCAAATTTTAATTTTTATCTTTAAATCATTAAACTTCTAGTCGATGTATATTTAAAAAAAATACAAGTTAATATTTCTGACATGATTAAAAAAATAAATATAGAAGTAAAAAAAAAAATCTATTCGCCTCACAAGAAATTAAAATTAGTTGATAGAAAATGTAGGATCAAGAAATTATTTGAAAATAATAAACAATTCAAATAATTTTTCATTTCTTACACCTAAAATTAAAATTAATCTTTACTTGAATGGAGTAATTATTTGAGAACAATAAAATAATCAATTAATTTGCTATGTATGATTCTTAAAAGCTATTTCTCCATCTTTATTTATCTCATTTAAAATATTTTTATTAAATTAAATCTTAAAATTAATTTTTAACCTTCATTAATGGTTGAATTTTTTTTTTTATTTTTTATTTTTATAAAAGTTCAAAAATTTGTTGTGGGAAAAAAACTAGAGTCACGAAGTTACATTTATATTTTGAAAAAGCTATGAAAAATAAATAATAATTTCATGTATATTTAAATTAAATTTTGTGCATTTAAGGTTAAGATTAATGTTGATAATGAATGAGTTTGGTTTAATTGTTAGAAACCTAAGGGGATGAAAGATTTTTTTTAAATATGAATCGATTAGAAATTTTAATAACTCAAAAATTAAAATTTGAGAATAATATATGATTGAGAAAAGATAGAATAATAATTGTTTTACATATGAATAAATAAGTAATTCAAATTGTTGATGAAAAAATTAATTAATTAATTTTAAATTTAAAAAAAATTCAAATAATAAATGCATTACTTAAAATAATAAATTTTATGTTGTTTATTTAGTGTGGAATAAGTCTTATATTAATTATTAAGATGTTATCTAACATTAATTTTAGAGAGATTGTTTATTTTTAAGTATTTTATCAATGAAAATTAAATTTTTTTCAAAAATATTTTAATAATATCTTAACAATTTAAGGATTTTATTTAATGTTGCATAAAATTTAAGAATTTTATTAAATAATGCTAAAATATGTATGGATCTTTAATAATATATATGCAAACAGTAATGATACATAACTCTAATACTAGAGCTCTAAATAGAACTCTAGTGAGGTGGAAGAGAGAGAGAGAGTGAGGAATGTGAGACTCACCTTCACATGGGTACTCTCCACATTATTAGAGCTCTTAAACATTATTCATATGCAAAATCTCAGAGGAAGTAAATGTAATTTACCCACGTTAACAATGAATGAGGCATCTTGATTATATTTGTGTCTTTTTACGAATCAAATCAAAGGGTTATATGGTCATTTTCACATCCAACTAACGTCTTTTGTATGAACTTAATAGATTGGAAAAATCTTGATAATAATTTTAAAAGTAAGAAAAATTAATATAATTATTGAAACTATATGAGAGATTTCTGTAATTGTCAAAAATTTGAAGATAAAGAAAGTGTAATATACCCTATTATTTTTGAATTTGAAGTGCAAAACTAACAGCAATGAATAAGCTGAAAAAGAAAACCCTAAAACTGAGCTGGCTATAGATTCTATGAATATATGCTAGCTAGGGAGTTGGTTGGACTGAACTTTGACAGTTTTGCAGTAAATGAAATATTTGGCTAAGGGAACCTATCTTATTTTAATGGTATCACGGTCTATCCTGTCTTGAATTTTGTACAGCTCATTTTTATTTTTATTTTTATTTTTTGAATGGTGTGGATTGCAAATCTAGAAATTTATGTTAAATTTGTATTGGGTTTTAATTATTAACATTTATTTGTATTTATAAATGCAAATATAGTGCTCAATCGTGAACTAAATTGAAATATTAAATGGAAATCATATGTTCTAAGCTGTTTTGGTCATAAATAACATTTTTTTCTAGGAAAAGAGGTACATATTTTGTCTGGTGGTGCTACATGCACCAACTAGTATATTAATTAATATACCAACATTAGTTATGACATTATTATTGACCCACTCATTAATCACAATATAAATATCAAAAATTTCTTAAATTATGTCATATCATCAATTGATATACTAGCTAATAAACTAATTAATGTATATAACATTATTATATTTTATCGGTTTGTTATCATTTTTTGTTTTTGTGTTTCTAAAAACTAAATAATAAAATATTTGAAAACTTTCGCCACTTTTTTTTTAAAATTTTGAAAATGATTTTTAAAAATTGAAAATAACTTTTTAGTGTCTCCTAAAAATAGTTGTTTTAAAATTTAAAAAAAAAAAAAAACTCAAAATTAGTTTATCTATCAAAGAAGTTTTTTATAAAATAAAAATTGAAATCTAATTTAAAAATGATAGGCCGATTATGGCCAAAAATGTAGAAAACCTTTGTTGAATAAATACTAAAATTTAAAATTAAAACCCTTTTCTACAACCTTCTTTGTTTTCACGGACTCACAATATGTCAATGATTGAATATTTACTCCCATTACTTTCTTAAATCTAATGGGTTTCACATTTTAAGTTGAACTTCTAAAAAAATTCAAGTTTTACTTGAATAAATCATCACCGATGTTAAGTAAACAATACATGTATCACCAATGATTCACTCTTTGCTTTTAGTATTATTTGTAGGGTTAATTACACTAAAACTCTGCTATCCCTTTATCATTTTCAATTATAAATTGTATATGTTGATTCTTTCAATTATAAAAATTGTTCAAATTAAAACACCCCTTTTAGAGATGATGTAAAAAGGATTTGAAGGGGTGAAAGTGTTTGTGAAAATACTAGAAAAATTATATTTTATTAATAAATAATGTAAAGAAAATGAGATATAAATAGATCAGGTTGAGGCATGAATATCTCGTTTTCTTTAAAGAGATCAAGCCCACTGCAGTAGGAAGAACTCAAATACCGATGTAGCAGTCACAAAATTATGATTTATCCCCTTCAAAATACAACAGTCAGACCATTTGTCGTATGGTTCAGGCCAACTTTGCACAAGATTGTGAACTCAAAGCTCCATTAAGAAAAAAGCACCATTTTTTGGCTAATAATCTCTCAAGTATTAAAAAATAGTTGGTGTAGAAAATAGTACATAAGAGAAATTATTTATAGGCCAATAGGACCTTACAATTTACACAAAAAAAAATAATGAACTATTAAACTAGAGAAGATGGAGAGTCTCTAAATATTAATTCACCACAAAGTTCATGAACTTCTAATTAATCTCCATTTATGAACAAGACAAAATAAGATACATAAACAAAACCAAAAAAGTAACAAAAATAAATAAACAAATAAAAGATATTAAAATGGTCTAACAGAAAGTAAAATCTTTTTATAATTAAAAAGTCCAAATACACAAATTTATAAACAGAAATGATACATTCTTATAATTTGAGAATTCTAAAAGAATGCTAATGATGTGAAAAAAAAAAAAAAAAGACCAAAACATCAAATCATATGAGACTCACACACTAATTAAAACTCTTAATTTACGACTCACAATCTTTTTTCATTTACAAGTAAGAAAAATAAAATAATTAAATATACATGTTGCGTCCTATCTTAACATCCATAACGATTACTTTTTGAGGGAAAAAAAAAAATGCATGGTTTGATTTCAGGACTCAGGAATCAGGAAATTAAAATTTTTTATTTTTCATAATTTTTTTGTTTTTACTTATTTTAATATTTTAAGTAATTTTTTTAATTTTAAATACACCTAATATAAATACACTTAAAAATATAATATTTATGAATTTTTTTTATAAAAAATCATTAAATACCAAAAATACATATATATATATATATATATATGAGAATTTAGTACATTTTCATATTCTTGCATATTTATTAATTTTTTTAAAATATTTTTTTACAAATATTTTACTTTTTAGATATACCTAAGTAAAGTGCATCTAAAAAAGTAAAAAAAATATTTAAAATTTTAAAAATATTCAGTAAAAAGTCTAAGGTGTTACATGGTCAAGACCTTGTAAAATAAGGGTATAGTAATTAAAATACTTTTTTTTTATTGATATATTGTGTATCTTGGACCAATTTATACACACCAAACTAAGTCACTACAGCTTGAACAAGTCTTCAAAAATAGGTTAATTCCTTATGATTCATAGTTTCAAAAGTTTTGTTAATAAGAGAAGTCGAACCTAAAGACTTGGAAACATTGGAAAGAATAAACCCTCCAAGTCTTTAGGCTCATCCACCAAGCCAAATCTTGGTAACTAAAATACATATTCAGCTCAAAGGGAGACCCTACAAAGATTAATGAAAGCCTATCAACCCCACGAAATCAATACCGTATAATTATATTTTGTCTTGTTTGTTTAAATCCTACATGGTTCATTTTTGCAAAAAATTTTCAACAAATAATTTGAGCTATTAATATGCTAAATAAATGCAATCATAGAAAACAAGGTGAACCGTTCAGATGCATTGCAAAAATAATGATTTGTGCAGCCCTCAAAAGACAAGGTTCGTATTTATATTTTTTATTTTTTAATGAGATGAAAAGGTCTACATTGAAAATTAAAATTATATATTTTTAATCAACTTTATTGAGTCAAAAAACCTTACCTAAATCCAAATTTGTTTGAATTATCCACCATGACTAGGAAAGTTTGAGAATGCAGAATAGGTTTTTTTTTTTTTAATGGGCAAAAATAAAATTTTATTTATGTAAAATAGGGTGAGAGTTAGAATATTTCCAAAAAAATGTTGATTTAGAAGTTTTCCAAATTCGTCTAAATAAGAAATAAATTGGTTAATTTGTGACTTGATCAACTTAAACAACACATTTGGGTTAGTGGTCGTATAACACCATTTATGTTATGAGGTCTTGGTGTTCAACTCTTATGAAGAGAAATTTGATATCCTTTATAATAGTTTATTTATTGACAAAAAATAAATATATAAATAAAAAAAATACACTTAAACAACACATTTGTTAATAATTTCTTTTCTTTTCTCACTCAAGTAAAAAATCGTAATTATTTATTTTTTGTTCTCACCCATTATACTAAGGTTGTATTTGGATTATATTTAATTTTTAAATTACTACCTAAATCTATGGTTGAAACATAATCCAAACAAATGTTAAAAGTCATTGAAATAACATTAGTTCACGATTGCCTTATAATTATCTCACTTGAATGTGACGTCAAAATCGGTTATGCCTTTTCCAAAACGGTTGTGATTTGTGGCACTAATTTGTTGAGCACTAATGGCACTAATTTCTATATCAGGTAAAAAAAAAAAAAAATTACCAAAACAAGAAATTAGTGCCATTAGTACCACCAGTTTTAGTGACACAAATCAATTTTCTTTCCAAAATAACAGAGCATCACGTTTTTTTACCAATCCTACCAACTCCCACTCGATTCAGTGGAGTGTCTTACCTAGGCTAGTCTTGGCTTTAACACTTATTTGAGATGAACTAATTTAACTGATTTTTTTAATTTGATTAAAAAAATCATGTTTAGAATAATTTTTTAATTTTTTATAATTAATTTGATAACTATTAAAAAAAAGTGAAATAATTATAATTTAAATTTATTATTTTATTTTATTAATTATTTTAAGAATAAAAGGTGGTAGCTCGAATTTCCAAGGGTCGAATGGCTCGAAATTTCAAAAGGGAGAGAAGAGAGGGAGAGCAGAGAAGAGAGGGAGAGAAGAGAGGGAGAGAGGCTCGTCTGGTTCTGCCGACGACAGCGGAGGACGAGGACGACCGCGAGGAGCTCGTCGCCTCTGCAGGAGCTCGTCGCCTGTGACTCCGCCGTCGCCTCGCCGCCGATCGTCGCCTCGCCGTCCTCGTCGCAGCTCCGCCTGTCTCGCCGCCCCGCCTCCGCCCCTGCCTCACCCCGAGTTTGTTGGCCCCCTTCCCTCCCCTCCCCTCCCCTCCCCTCCCCTCCCCTCCTTCTTCTTCCCCTCGTCTTCTTCTTCCCTCTGCAGAAAAAAAAAAAAAAACAAAACACAAAGGGCAAAACGACTTTCGACCCATTCGACCCACGCTCTTTCGAGCTACCAAGCGGGATTGTTATTTTAATTTGTTTAGTCGTTATTAACTAATTTAGGCAAAATAATTCACGCCAAACAAGAAATAAGTGGGCATTTGGGCTCTATTTTTTTTTAATTTTTAACTTTTTCTTTGTAGTTAAAAAAGGGTCATTTTTTGATAAATCTTCTTTCTAAGTGTTTTATTTCATCTAATCCATATTCTTTTTGAGTATTCCATTAAGTCCGATTTAGTATAATATGACCAAATCATTATTTCTAATTTTTTATACATGTTTCTATTTTGAAATTAATATATAATAATAGTTTCTTTTTTTTTGGAGAAAATATTTTCCTCATTCTAAAGAGAAATTTTTTTGTCCTTATTTTAAGGAGAAAATCTCTTCCTTATTCTAAGGGGAAAATCTCTTCCGCATTCCATAAAAAAAATCTCATATTATGAACTTTGAACCTTTTATAATTTGAAAATTTTAAAAATAACGCAACAAAAAATCTGAATAAAAATTAAAATATAATGTGAATGTTCACCGTAAACAACAAAAATACAACTAACTTTTAAAAAAATAAAACGCATACTAAAGTACAATGTGAATGTTCACAATAAACAACAAACATACAACTAACCTTTAGAAAAAAAAAATTCATACCAAAATACAATGTGATTGTTCACAATTTATAATTAGCATATAACTAGCCTTAAAAAAAGTAACTTATACCAATATAAATATTTACACTACAACATGAAAATATAAAATAAAATTGAAAAAAGTGAATCGACTATTTTAATTGTTCAATGGTAACAAAAATGATTGTTTAACTAACAAGTATAGTAATAAAAACAACAAACATACAATTAACTTTCGAAAAAATAAAACTTAAACTAAAATACAATGTGAATTTTTACAATTTATAATTAATATACAACTAGTTTTTAAAAACAAATAAATAAACTCATAACAATGTGAACATTCACACTGCAACATGAAAATATAAAATAAAATTGAAAAAAGTGAAAATTGACTATTTCGATTGTTTAATGGTAACAAAAATGATAGTAAAAAAAATAACAAAATACAACTAACTTTCGAAAAATTTCAAAAAAAAAAAAAAAAAAAAAAAAAAAAAACCTCATACCAAAAATGTGGATGTTCATAATTTACAATTAACATACAACTAACATTAGAAAAACTAAATTCATATCAATGTGAACATTCACACTGTAACATGAAACAAAATTGAAAGAAAAAAATGACTAGTTCAATTGTTTAATGATAACAAAAAAATAATTGTTCAAACAACAAATATACTAACAAATAACTAATAATATATAAACATTCACATTTTGCAAAATATATAATTGTGTCCATAGTTATACTTCAACACTTTATTTCTCAGACTTGCAAACAATGTGAAATGTCAACATTCACACTTATTGATAAATAAATAAATAGAAACAATGGCAACAATGGAATTAGAAATCCAAGAAAACTCGATCACTCTAAAAATAAAAAAATATCACCTACATCCTCATCTTCATCATCATCTTTATCATTATCACTATCATTAGCAATCTATGCAATTTTACCATTCTACCAATCCAAACCCACCTTTGAAGAATATGTTTGTAACCAAATCGACTGGACATAAACAGAATTTCAACTTACGATAATGGAGAAATATAGAGTTTCGAACACAGAGTAACAATGAACGAACATAGAATTTCGAACACAAAGTGACAATGGAGGAATACAAAATTTTACCGCTACAATGGAGGAACATAATATTATTTCACTATCATATGCAAACTGAAGTTTCTAAACCCTACCAAATAGAGAGTTTCGTAACCCTAACACAATGAAACAAGGGGCACTTACCAGTAAATCTCATGTGCAAAATTTAAAATCCATCTAGTTCCATAACAAAACACTTGCACCAATTAGTCATACATATTTTTAATTGTTACCAAAAAATTCTTTTTTTTTTTTTTAATAACTTTAAAAACGCTGTTACATTCCACCACCGACGAACTTCAATCAGACGCCCACCGGAGACTCACTGAAATATTCAATATCACTAAGAAGTCGCCGGAGTATCACCGGAGTATTCTAAATGTCATTAGAAGTCAACAAAATGTCCAAAATATTCATTGAATGTCAAGAAAATCATCGAAAACTCACCGGAATGTCCAAAATATTGTCGAAAAAAAAAAAGAATAAATGGAAAAATTATAGTGAAAAATATAACAAAATGTGCTAAATATTGACAATCTGAAGGAAAAAAAATATTGATCAAACTGAAAAGCAAATTTTGAAACTGTAAAATTTTATAGTTTCAAAATATGATTCTATTAAGCATTTATTCTTATTAACCAAATTGGAAAACATGTTATGAAACTGCAAAATTTACAGTTCTAAAGAATATTATGAAACTGTAAAGTTTTACAATTTTAAAGTATAATTCATTTTAGCACTAAAAAAAACCTGAAACTGTAAAATTTTACAGTTTCAACGCCTGTAACTAAAACTTAAAACAACTTGTTTAGAATTTGAAAATTTTATTCATTAAAATAGGAAAATAGAAGTGTGTAACAGAGAAAAGGTATAAAAATTGAGAAATCAAATAAGAGAAACAGATATAGAAAGGATATTGGACTCCGGCAACTATTTTTGGTTTAGATATAGTCGTATCTTATGTAGATCTACTCAGATTTGATGTAGATCTACTCATCTTCTTTGTCAGAAACTCCTTTCTTTCGCCGTTAGTGATGGTGAAATAAGGAATCGATGGTCGGTAGTTGCTGGTGAATCCAAAAAATAGTGGTTGTCGGTCGCTAGTGACTATATATTATAAAGAGAAAGAGAAAGATATGAAGTAAGAAACGGTCGTCGATCACCGAAAATTATGAAGAGAAAATGAGGAGAAAAGAACGATGCACAGAGAAGAATAAAGAAGAAAAATACATATTGGACTTTTAAGAGTATTCAAAAGGTTGTGAGATTAAATAGGTTTATCCTCTTTTAAATAGAACTTCTAGGTAATTTACCCATGAAATAATACAACAAATGTGAATGAAATTAATCAAAAAGAAAACCGTGAATAATAGTAACTACAAAAATAGAGGTAGCAGCAAAACTGAAATGTATATATCATGTTTCTATATAATACATATCAACAATAGAAATAAAGGGTATAATAGTCTAACAAATAATATAAATCAGGAAAAAAGAATCTTATAGAATAAAAGTCTAAATATATGGGACTAACTCCTTTGTGGACTTATTGAGTTTGAATATCTCAAAATGAGATTTATCAATAAAATTTTTTTAAAAAATCAATTTGTTTGAGAAGTTGTTACAAAATATGTTTTTTAATAAGAAAGTTAGGCCTCGTTTGGGAACATGCTATTTTAGTAACTATTTGGCTTTTTACGAAAAGATGTGTAGAAAAGTAGAGAGGTGATGTAACAACTTTTAGTAACTTTTTGACTTTTTAGCTAAAATAGCCACTTTCCAAACGAGGCCTTAATGTGACCTTTGATATTTTAAACGGATAACAAACAGTTTAGTACTTTTTTTTTAATTCTTTTGGCTTGACCCCAAATGATCTCTAAGG
This sequence comes from Camellia granthamiana, assembly GCA_036172215.1. Lineage (NCBI taxonomy): Eukaryota > Viridiplantae > Streptophyta > Magnoliopsida > Ericales > Theaceae > Camellia > Camellia granthamiana. Next base: position 132,636,576 of record CM069904.1, on the reverse strand, counting down.
CCTCGTTTGGCAGCTTTTTATTTTAGTAAAAAAAATTATTATAAATTATTACATCACTTTTTTTTTTTTTTTTACATATTTTTATAAAAAATCAAAAAAATATTAATATAGTTCCCAAATGAGACCTAAATAACGCTTCTATCACACTCCAAATTCCGAGCAAGATCCGGTACAAACTCTTGGGCCAAAGTTAGGACAAGACCGATGTCTACGGCAAGTCCTGCTTTCAATTTTGGTCTCGTTTGATAACTAAATTTTTTAGTTTAAAAGTTAAAATTTTACAAAAAAAAAAAATTAAGAAGTCAACAGATTATATAAAAGAAAAATTAAAATTTTTTTTTTCTCTATTGTGTGTACATCTTTTTGAAAAAAATCAAAAAATATCACAAACATATTAATTTTTTTATTTCATATTTTAATCAAAAAATTAAAAAATTACTAAAATAGCATATTCTCAAACAAGTCCTTACGATGTTGGCCTTTCCTGTTGGACTATTAATTTTTTAGTAAAGGCTTTTTCTTTTTTTTTTTATAAGCCTAAAATGTAATTTTTTTTAAATACTTAAATACCCATTAAATTATTTATTTTTATTTTTATTTTTATTTGTTAAATGCTTGAGCTTTTTAGCTTTTTAACTACACTTTTTTTTCTCAAAAAGCCGAAAAAAAATAAAATATTTTAAGCATTGCAAACCTAGTATTCTGTAGATAATGAGAGACTTTGATCCTATCTATTTCTTAAATAGTAAATAAAATAGTGCAATGTCTTGATTTAGTACTAATAATTTACAAGTGTACAGTAGACTGCATTATTTGCTTTGTCTTCATGACTTATAAGCTGCTCAATTTGTAAATTGCGCCAAACAGTACATACAAATTAAGCATAGTTTGAGGACAACAAATTGTAATTAAAAAGTCATTAAAGCAATTAAAAAAATCAAAGATTCATTTCATTTTCTCTAAATTTTACACTTTTTTTTATTATAAAAATTCAAAAAAATATTCCCAAATACTTTATTATTTTTCATCCCATATTTTAACTCACTTCCCAAACCAAACAAAACCTAAGTTTGTAAAATTTCAAAAACACATGATGTGTGAACCAAATGTAACCTAAAATCAATGAAGAGGACATATATGATATATTAAGTGCCATTTTGGGAACATAATAAAAAGCCACGTTTTTGGACAAAATGTCCAAAAACGTGGCTGTCAAAAACGCAACAAAATCCCTTTGGGAAGTGCCAAAAATGCAATCCTAAAATTACAAATTAGGGCTTATGAAAAAAAAATATAAAAATAAATCTCTTATGTTGAGTAAGGGTATTTTGGTCATTTTAATTTGATTTGATACCATAAATAAATATTAAACTAAAAAGTAAAAAGTCAATTTTTTACCAACTTCTCAAATCACTTCCAAAAAAATCAAAAAACTTAGTAAAAAGTCAATTTCTCAAAACAATCATAAAACATTCAATTTAAAATTAATTGACAATGAATGTCGTGAGAAACATTTAAGACCCTACTCTAATACTATGTTAAAGCATTTACCTTAAAAACCAATTGAGAATGAATGAAAAAACTAGTACATTATTCTAACCAAACTTAGATAGTTTATATTGACGACGGGAGATTAAATTTAACAATACAATCTAAAATAAGAGGGAGAGAGAGAGAAGAAAAAGTAATATAAGTGCAAAAATAATTTATAAATTTTCATATAAAAAAAAATCAACTAAAATGATAGGACAATGACAATGTTTAAATTATAAGCCGTAATGAAAAGTATTTTAACTGGATATGAAAGGAGAATAAAATAAGATATCTTTTTGTATAAAAAGTTTATATAAAATTGATGTGTATATTTCATTATCCCAGCAAGTGAGAACTTAAAAGAAAAATAATGGTATGTAATTTAGCCCTACATCAAATATCATATAAATAAATAAAATAAAATACAATTAAAATAGGAAATATTACAAATCAATTGTAAGTTTCCAAAATAATTACATACTTGTAAAATAATTTATGATGTTAATAATCAGAATTTGTAAAGTTTATTATTAATTTGAAATTTGTTTTCTTTCTATTTTCAAAATAAAATACATCACAAAATGTGACCTAATTTTTTTTAATAAAAAAATTAATAAATTAAGAGTTAATTACATTTAATATTCTTATAATTTCACTAAAATCAAGTTGTCAATAGATGAAAAAAAAAGAAGGTGACATTATAAAATATATGATTAATTGTGACAATCAAAATCAACAAAATAAAATTGTGATGAAAGTGATTAACAAAAAAAATAAATAAAAATTGCACACCATTTCTGGACAACAAAATATGTTATATATTAATTAATTAATGTTGCACAAAAAGGTCTCGAAACCACCGGAAATAACACTACTCTCGGCGGCGAAACACCCATGATCTTCGTCCAACCACCACCATTCCTCCACATCCACCACCGAGTCCACGTACACCAACTCACCCCTCGACTCAGCCGCCGACTCGTAACTCGTTCCCAAACTCGGCAACTCCACTATCTCAGTCAGCTCCTCCGTTTCCTCCGATGAAGACGAAGACGACGTCGTCGTCGGAACGCCAAGGTGGTCCATCGACGCGGCTTTGGCGGCGGCGGCTTGGACGTCACGTGGGGAGCACGTGTCGGGTCGGGGCAGGAAAGGGGCGAGTTCGGGGAAGTTGAGGATGGCCGACTTTCCCTTGACGGAAAGGGCGGCGACGTCGTGTGCTCGGGCCGCCATTTCCGGGTTCGAGAAGGTTCCGAGCCAGATCCGGGACTTCTTTCTGGGTTCTCGGATTTCGGATACCCATTTGCCCCAAGCTCTCATTCGGACCCCTCTGTAAACCGGGTGTTTGTTGTTGTTGTTGCTGTTGCTGTCCCTGTTCCTCTTGGGCCGGTTCTTCGGGTTTGGGTCCGGTGTTGTCGGGTTTAGGCAGGTGGAGGATGATGGTGGTGATGATGGAGGAGGTGAGAATGAGTTGCTAGTGGACTCGGTCTCTGAGTTTGGTGGGTCGCTCATCATTGTTTACTGGTGACTCACTCACTCACTAGAGAGAGAGAAGCAATGAGGGGAATGTGTAGTGATTAAATATGAGAAGTTTTTTTTTAGAACTAATATGAGGAGAAGTTGATGAGAAAGGAAGGTTGAGACTGTATATATATATATAGTGTGAGAGAGAGAGAGAGAGAGAGAGAGAGAGAGGAATGAGAGACCCGTCGCGACCGACCTGGGCATATACCAACCATTTATGGTAATGACGTAGCACACAACACAGAGGAGAGAGAAGAGGAGAGACTAGTGAGAGAAAATATATATATACAGAGAGAGAGAGAGAGAGATTAGATGATGAGATTATGAGTTTTTTAAATCAACAATGATAGAGATTACTAATTTTGAAGGTCTAAAAAAATCACTAATGACATGGCACTCAATAAAAAAAGAAAAAAAATACAACACCAAGGCCAAAACATCAAATCATTCATGGTGGGGCCTACTGCCACATCATTAGTGGTAGCACTAATTAGTGCTCTCACTCATTTTCCTTTTTAAATAAGGGTGAAGTGTAAGAGTTATTTGAGGAAGATGGTTATAATTATTTTTTTGATTAAAAGTTGTTTATAAGTAGTTTTTTTGTGAGAGTAGAAGTGAGTTATAATCTGAGAAGTGGATTATAACTCACTTCTCAAAAGGGACCTAAGGTGTTGTTTGAGATGTGCTAAATAAGTGTATTTTTTGACTTTTTATAAAATATGGGTTGAGTATGAATTGAGTTTGAAGTGATGTGGTAGAGAGGTGATGTGACTTAAATAAGATGATGTGACTTAAATAAGATAGTGACTTTTTCAAGAGATGACAAACAAGGCCTAAAAGTGTTATTTGGGATTATTTAAATAAGTTTATTTTTTAATTTTTTATAAAAAGACATATAAAAAAATAAAAAATAATATAACTTAAAAAAATAAAAAATATACTTATATAATTCATTCTAAACAAGTTTGAGTATTTAGGCTTATTTGTTTTCAGAAGTATAATGGAAGAGATTCATAATGAGGAGGTCGTTATTGAAGGGATTAAGTAAAAATTGTGTTTATTTTGATGATAATTGTTAGTATAGAGATTGTTAAATTCTTTTTATATAAAATAATAAAACAAATAAAAAATAAAAAAAATTAAACATTAATGTTTTAAAAAAAAGCTCAACATGTAAAAAATAAAACAAATAAAACAATGATTTTTAGTTAAGAAAAAATATAAAAAAATTAAATATTAATGTTTAAAAACAAATGTTCAACGTGTAAAAAATAAAAAATAAAAAATTAAAAATTAAAAATTTTCTACTCCGACGAATTATTTTTCTAATACCACATTTACTTTTTCTATTTCAATCTCTTTTCCAAGGCCTAATCTAATTTTCTCCTCCATTTCAATACCTCCTCCAAATCTATAAACAAACTCAACATAAATAAATTTTATCCCCATCCTAATCTCATCCATCTATATCCAAAACAAACGGCGCCTTATTACTTCCAACAAGAGTCGACCTAAGAAGAAGGGATCGCATAGAGCTAATGCTAAAATGGTCACAGCTGTCACCAAATAGAAAATAATAATAAAAAAAGATAAATTATCCCGACACTTTTTAAGTTTTTTTTTTTTTTTTTGGTCTAATACAGATTCTTCCGCATTTAAAAAAGAATAAAGGTTGGGACCCCCTTTGGGGGTAACCCCCTTTACCCCCTTTGCCACGTGACAAGAGGTGATTGGAGGAGCAGGAAAAAAAAGAAAAAGAAAAAGAAAAGGTGACCAATGAGAGAGAGAAGGGGTCCAAAGGGGGTCCTAAAAAGGGGGATGAATCATTGTTGTTTAAAAAATTATACTTGTTTTTTATTAGATTAAAATAATATATTTATGCTTTTAGCTTTTATACTTATAAAATAATAAAATAATACAAATATTTTATTCATATCATTTCAAAAGAAATAATAATAATCTTTTTTTGTTTAACTCATACAAAAAATTAAATTTTTTAATTTCATTTTTAAATTTTAATTGAATTTTTAATATTTTAAGTAATTTTTTTATTTTTTAAATACACATAATCTAGATATACTTAAGAAGTATAATATTTTGTGATTTTTTTTAACTCACCCAAATATAAAAAAATAAAAAAATTTAATATATTATCTTACTTTATTGTATTTAATGGTTTTTTTTTTTTTTTTTAAATTGTACATATTTTATACTTTTTAAATATATTTAGGTTAAATTGATCTAATTAGATATAATGGTGGAAATCAAAATGAAAAATTATATTCATATATAAAAATTTATACAAAAAATATCATAAAATTATTGTAATAGTGATGTTGTAAATATAAATCATGTTTATAGGTGTTTTATTTTAAAGTCAAATGTTACCATTAAACTATATCATTTTGTTTAAAAATTTTATATGAAATTTATGTTTATAAATATATTCACTCAATAAGAATATGTTCAAGTAGAATTTAATGATGGTAGAATGTAGTCAGAATCATAGAAAAAATAAATGATAGAAAAAATGATAAGATGGTTATTTAAAAAATTTTAGTATATGACATTAGCAATTCATAGAGCGATTTGTAATGAGATTATAAATCTCAAGAAGGAAAATATAATTTTTTAAATGTAAAAGAGATATCTATATTAAACAAAAACTTCAATGTAATTTACCCAATAAAAAAACTTGCATTGCTAAAATCCACTTCCTTTTCACCATCATACATTGTATTTTAAGAAAAGAAAAATAACATGAATTTACTTTTATCGATTCATAATTTATCTCAAATGTAGTTGTATGATAAAAATTAAATTGATAAAGTTTAGGATTTATGAATAAAATAAATTTAAACTATTAAATTTTTTTGGGGGGATAAATTTTTAGGTTATAAGTCTGAATTTGTAATGTTATTGGTATTTTATATATGAATTTGGTTAACGAGTGTCCTAAAGGCATTGATTAATAATGTTTAAATTAATTGTATATTACATGTTATATATGCATTTTCATATATTATGTACAAACATGTCAAGTGTCCTAAGGATACTTATTAAGAAAACTCTTTAAACATAAATATATACTTGAAGAAAACATTTAATTTTTTTTTTAATTTTATATACAAATGTAGCACGAAGTTAGAAATTTATGGGAAATTTCAAGAGGTAATTGCACCCCAGTGAGATTTTGGAATTTTTTTTTTATAAATTTATGAAAATATTTACAATTTTAATTATTAATATTTATAAAATTTCTCAGTAATTTGTAATTGTTTTACAAAATTACACTGATTTGTTATTTTTTTCAAATTTCAATCAAGTAGATATTTGAAAAAATAATTATAAATAAATGATAAATTTTATAAATATTACTAAATTTAAATCATGATTTTTTTTATGAATACGTAATAATTTTATAAAATTACTATTGAATAGTAATTTTTCTAAAATTTTAAATATTAAAAAAGATACCCACTTAAATAATTAAAAAAATTATTGAGAAATTCATTTTTAAGGGTGTATGTCATTAGATTTAAAGATTATTTTTTATTTTTATTGTAGAAACATAATTAATAAAATTGTTTGATGAAAAAAAAAAATTATTGTTTTGAAAAATTTACTTTTTTTTATTTTTATCCCCTACTACCAAATCGTCGTTTGCCGAAAAAGTTACTAGCTGCGACCAACGACAACGGTGGCGTTGACTAATGGTGGTAGTTGACGGTGGCTGGGGTGTTGATATGGACATATATACTTAAATTAGACAAATAATTAAGTGACCATAGGGAGATAGTAAAGTGACTAAATATGTAGTAATGGATAGACAAACAAATATATATGAGTATTATAATCTTTATTGTTTGTATAATTCAAAAAAAAATTAAATTAAGTGTATGACCCGAATGCTTTAAATAATCTAATAAGGATAATTCAACTATCACATTCGAGATTAAAAAACTTAATATAATATATTAATTTCTAAAACATTAAAGCCTTGTTTGGGGTACCTTATTTTAGTCCATCTTTTTATTTTTTTATCTTTTTGGATTACATCAATCAATATCTCCTCTCTATTTTTTTTTTATATCTTTTTATAAAAATTTTAAAAATATACTTATTTAGAATAGTCTAAAGTACCCCTAACATGCTAATAAGTTTTTGGCTTTCACGGGGAACAAAATGGTTGCACTTTTTTAAAAAGATTTCTTGTCACTGTACTTTTTTTCTTTTTCTTTTTTCATATACTTTACTTTACCATTTCTTAACCTTCATTTGACTTTTTAAGACAAAAGGCTAATTCAAGTGGTAAACAACCTTTATTCTTGAACTAAATGCTGTTTTAGAAAGATGATTATAATTAATTTTTTAGTAAAAAATTATTTATAAATTGCTTATAAGTAGCTTTTTTGTGAGAGAAAAAGTGAGTTATAATCTGAGAAGTGGATTATAACTCACTTTCCAAAAGGGACCTAAATTAAGGGGTTGTTTGGAATGAATTAAATAAGTATATTTTTTAATTATTTATAAAAAGATGTACAGAAATATAAAAAGGTGATTTGACTCAAATAAACTCATTTATCTAAATAAATATACTTATTTAATTTATTTTAAATAGTATCTAAAAATATGAATTTCAAGTGTCATCGATCCCTCCTTCTAAGTTAGAATATATCTGTCTATTGTAAATATAAACTTCTCACAGGGAAAAAAAGAAAAAAAGAAAAAAAGAAAAAAAACATTGAACTTTATTCAGTTTATTATAGATAGTGATGTACGTTATGATGAGGCAATAACGCTTCTCTGTTCACCTAACACTACATCCAATTTGAATGTGGCAAATGAAAATGACCCTACGTTGTTGGTGCTACCATTGAATAAAGATAAATATATTGAAAAATTATAAATCAAATTAAAAAAAAAAAAAAAAACTTCAAAGTTTCATCTTGTAATTTCGCTTATATATATATATATTCTTTCATCTCTAAAGTAAACACATTTCCCATTTTAGTATTTTTTTTAAAAAAAAAAAGGAGAATTACCATTTAGGGTAATCTCATAAACTTATTACAGATTTATAGAAAATTTTATCATTTTAATTATCAATATTTATAAAATTTATCACTTATTTATAATAATTTTTCAAAACATGGGAAATTTATCACTTATTTATAATAATTTTTCAAAACATGGGCTGAACTGAAATTCTCCATTAAGAAAAATACTACTCACTTTGGTTTCGAATTTTTTTTTTACAAACTCTCAGGCCTCCTTTGGCAAGTGTCCCTTTTAGCTTAAAAATAAAAAAGTTACAAAAAAATTAAAAAGCCAACAATCCATACAAAAAAAGTCAAAAATTCCATTTTCTCTCTACTTTTTGCACATCTTTTCGTAAAAAGTCAAAAAGTCATCCAAAACATACTAGTTTTTTTTTACATCACATTTTAACTAAAAAGTCAAAAAGTTACAAAAAAAACCTGTTCTCAAACGAGGCCTATCTGATCTGATTACTAACTCTCATCACAATTAACGGTAATTTTAGATCTTTAAAAATTAAAATTTCCATTCTGATCTCTAGAAAGCAATATATATATATATATTAAATTCTCACAATCTTTAAAAAATTAAAGTTATTTAACTTTGCACTATATTTTTAGACACAAACTCAACGCAATCTCAAAGCCATGTACACCTCAAAACCATATCCAAACTTGGCCAATCGGAGTCTGAAGGCTGGTAGACGGGACCAAATGGTGGGTTTATATAGAGAATAGGAAGGTGAATGGGGCAGGGAGGAGGATCAGGCTGTGATTCCATATTTTAGTGAATGACGTGACATATTGTGATTGGAAGATTATTTTTTCAAAGGGCTTTGGTTGGTAGCTCAAAAAACTGTGGCCCTAATGGCCCTAATTTCCATATCAGGTAAAAAAAAAAAGAATAATGTTTGGGGGCCCTAAAAACTGTGGCTCAATGGCTCAAATTTTCCAATTTTGGTAACTTTATTTTTTTTTTTGTTTTTTTTTTTACCTGATAGGGAAATTTGAGCCATTAGGGGCACCCAAATTCGGGCCCCCTAACAGTGCTGAAAAAAAAAAGAAAAAAAAAACAAACTTACCCAAAAAGAAAATTAGGGCCATTAGGGCCATAGTTTTTAGGGCCACAAAACATTTTTCTTTTTCAAATTAGACGTTTGTGGCTTAGGGACTAAAGTGAGATCATTCTTTTGTACGAAAAGGTTCATACTTTAGAAGATAAAATTGTCCCTAGATATGGATTAGGGGCGTGTTTGATTCGCGAGATAAGGGGTGGACTATCCACTATTTGGATTATAATCTAAATAGTGTTCCTTATCCGCTGTTTGATTTTTTTTTAGTCCGCCGGACTCCTTATCCCCTATATGGGGGACTATTGTGTCCTGGGGGTATGGGATTGTTTTGGGGGACTAATCATTGTTTGGATTAGATGATGAAATGACCATTTTGACCCTCTACTATTTAATTATGTATTATATTTAATAAAATTTCAATAAAATTTAAATGTCTCAATTTAAAAATAAAATAATTTTATTTAACTTTTTATTTATGTTTTATTTATTTAATTTTTTCAAATAATTTTTTATAGATATTTTATTGATGTTTTATTTTAAAATTTTGTTTATGTTTTATTTAATTTCATTATTTAAATTTAATAGATGTTTTATTTAATTTCATTTTTTGATTATTATTATTTTTAAAAACAAATTTATTTAAAATTTTAATTAAAAAAATAATATATATTTTTATTGATATTTTATTTATTTTTTTTTTTAAAAATAAATTTATTTAATTGTGTAAAAAATAAAATAAAATAAATTTTTATTTAATCTAGCTAAAAATAATTAAAATATTAAAGATATGTTTAATATTGTTATTACTTAGTAAACAATTAAAAAAGGGTAAAATAGTCATTTGTTCATTTATCCTATCCAGTCCGTCCAACCAAACGTTGGATTCACTAAAAATAGTCCTTTCTAGACATCTAATCCTATGAAAAAACAAACACAGGATACATATCCAATCCAATCCAACCAAATAGTCTTCACAGTCCTAGGACTCAAGTCCGATGGATTCTAATCCCCCCTTATCCAGTCCGTCCAATCAAACACACCCTAAGTGTAAGTCAACCTATATCCCACAAATAAACCTGGCTAAGATTTCAAAATTGTAAGTTCGTTTGAAAAAATGCTATTTTTAGGCCTCATTTGCGAATAAATTTTTTTAGTAACTTTTTAATTAATTGGCTAAAATATGATGTAAAAAAAATTAGTATGTTTGGGATAAATTTCTGGTTTTTTACAAAAAGATGTGCAAAAAGTAGAGAGAAAAGGAAATCTTTGACTTTTTTGTATAAGTTGTTGGCTTTTTTATTTTTTTTAGTAACTTTTTGACTTTTTGGCTAAAAAAGTCACTTGCCAAACGAGGCTTTAGTATAAAAAAAAAAACTATTAAAAAGCCAGAAAAATTCAACTCATATACAAAAAAAAAAATCAAAAAATCAAAAATCAAAAATTCATTCTCTTTCACTTACCTTTTTTTTTGTTTGTAAAAAGTCTAAAAAATGTTTTTCGAATATATTAATTTTTTTCACATTATATTTTAGTGAAAAGATCACTGAAAAAGTCACTTTGCAAGTAGGTCATGTGTATGCTGTAGCTTGCTTTCTAATTTTCGTTTCCTTGCGATTGTGGCTTCTAATTCTGTTTTGCAAGTGGTTGATCGTGCTTAAAGTTATCAGAGATCTTCCAAACAATTGTTAAGTGGGGGATCGTACACATGTAAAAGATTAACATGCACTGTTCTTTTTTGAAATTAAAAAAAAAAATACAACTCAACATACATAAACTGTGGGACCATGCACACAAATGATCAACATAGCAATTGTCCATAAACTGAGTTTTTAATATTTTTAATGAAATTCTTACCATTTGCCAAAAATGAAAAATTAATAATTGAATTTTTAAATATGTTTTTTAAGGGTTTGCCTTTATGACAGCATGGGACATTAGAATTAGGGTTTTGCAGTGAAACCATGCATCTTAAATTATACAACATGAGGGCTTTTACTACCCCAGCAATAAAAAAACATAAACTGAGCCCTTATAATTAGTCCAACCAAATATAATATAATTTTGTTTTACCTATGTACAAAGTTTATGAAATCTAAATGTTTTCCAACAAAATGAATATTCTAGTGTGCATTCCAAGTCTTTTTATTCCATTTATATAAAGAAATAGTAAATAAAAAAATTACTGACACATTTATAAAAGAGAAAGCCAATAAAATATATATAGAGAGAGGGGCACAAGATAGGGGTCTTTTAGCAAAGTGGGGATGAGTTATGGTTTCCCATTAGGGGTGTAATTTTGGCCTGTGGCACGCAGGCGGCCTGAAGCTCACTCGTGGCCTGAGATGGGCCCGATCCATTAAGGCCCGTTTAGGCCCGAGTCCAAGCCCAGCCCGAGGCATTAGGTCAGGGCTTGAGCCATCATTTTGAAGCCCGGCCCATTGACCCGCTCAAGGCCAGCCCAAAAACCCGGCCCACCCAATGCCTAGTGTTATTTTTAATGGAAAATAATAAAATTTTGGTGGAAAAAATAAAAAAAAAATTGTTTAGGCCTGCCCAAAACTTCGAATACCCCTGAACCTGGGCTTGGGCCTGGGCCTAGTTTTCTGGCCCGTGGGCCGGGCCGATTTTTTGGCAGAAGCCCGCAAGACCCGACATGGACCCGGGCATCCGGGCTCGGCCCGGGCCAAAATTACACCCCTAGTTCCCATTAGGGTTTTTACTATTAATGCTCCAAGGGCCTTCCATTTATGTCTAGGTTAGTAGTTGCATTGGTCTTTCAACCTTTATCCAAAATGAGAAAAATAAAATAAAATGAAAGAAAATCCATTCATGTGTTTATAATTTGGGTCGTCTGTGTGAACTTGGGTAATTATCAGGTACTATCAGAATATTATATAGCATTGTTTAGGGAGCTGCTATTTACACACACACAACCCCCTCTCCACACACACTTAATGAAGGAGGTGTGTGGAGAGTGTAGAGAGGGGGGATGTGTAGAAAGTGGATGTGGGGTGTGTAAATAGAAGCTCCCCATTGTTTATGTGGTTGGTATTCCAAACCAATGATCAATGTTTTAAAAACCGGACCGGTGAGTGAACCGGAAAAGGGACCGGGTGGACGGGTCACCGGTTCAACCGAAATCAAACCGGAATCGAACCGTGACGTAATAAATATATTAAAATTATATTTAAATAAAAATATAAGTAATAAAATTATAAATTAAAAATATTAAAAATATTAAATTATCTTAAATATTTGTCCTAATATTTTTTTTACTGAAAAATATAATAATATATTTTGAAATATTATTAATTTCAATTTTGGAAGATGAAATCAAATATTTAATATTCCCTCCATATGATTTTATTTCAAATAATTTAATTGAAAGGAGAACAAAAATTTTGGAGGGATATCAAAATTTCAAGTTTCCCTCCAATGAATTTGATTGAATCCCACATAGATTTCTTGAGTTTTTTTGGAAGAATTTTTTTCTTATAAATAGATAGAAGCTCTTTCACAATAATTTCAAGCTCTCAATGGGATTCCTCACAAGAGGAGACCCTTAAAAGAGAGTTTCCAATTAAATTTTTATTATATATATAATATATAATATATATATATATATATAAAATAAGAAAGAAAGAAAGAAAAGAAAGAAAGAAAATAAAAAAAAAAAACAAGAAAAACTGAAGAAAAAAAAAAAAAAAAAAAAGGCCCGGACCGGTTCGATCGACCCGTGACCGGTTCACCGGTTTAACCGCCGGTTCCTCCGGTTTTCACAAAATACACCGGTTTTCACTTTGGTCCGGTTCTGAGGGTCAATCCGGACCGGAACCCCAACCGGTCGACGGTCCAACCGGTCGCACCGGCCGGGCCGGTCCGGTTTTTAAAACCTTGCCAATGATGTAACTTAAAATTTTATGGATGAGACATTGACTCTATTATGTAGTTAATTGGGAGATTAGGAATGTCTCACTTCATGTTTTCTGAAATTTGTTATTTGTTGAGCGTACTACATAGATAGCATCAAATGATACTCTGGGATTATATAATTTTGGATTAAATTTATTTCACTTCCTTGTGGTTTGGATCTAGAGTACTTTACCCTATATGGTTCAAATATAGTCAGAAAATCCCCATGTGATTTTGGATTGAAGTGCTACCATTTATTTTTCCATCCAAACTAATGGAAGGTATATTACGCACACCATTTTTTAGGGTAGGCTTTATTTTTTGAAAAAACATAATGAAATTAATGCAACAAAATGACAATTTTACCTCCATTTTCTCCAAACCTAAAATTAAATTAATGTGTTAATTAAAATAAAGTAAATATAAAATATAATATAATTAAGAATTGGTCTAAAATATAATTAAATTAAAATTAGAATAAAAATTTAAGAATTAAAATAAATAATTAAGAATTTATAATTAATTGTGATTTAATTGAATTAATACTAGACATTATAAATTATGTGTGATACCCCTGTTCTGTATTATGTTAATTGGTCCCTAATACGTATGTGGTTATATGTTTTGATATGATTTTGCATACCATTATATGGATATATGTGATTTTGGAATTCTATCTGTTCACCGTAGGAATATCTGTTGAATAATCCGCTGCGGAAATTTAATTGAGGGCCGGCCTTATCGGCCACAGAACCAGAAATTGAATACGCCATTACGGTTGGCATAATTTTTAGAGCCTACGGTGAAATTTAATTGAAAACTGATTCTAGTCAATTTAAACTGATTAAATTGATCAATTAAGAGCCCAAATACTTTATATTAAAATATGTTATTAGTGGGCCTTGTTGTGTTATAGCATTACACCCTCCTTAGCTCATTTGAGCTCAAAAAAAAATCTGAGGACACCATTGTGAGAGAGTGAGGGCCGGCTTTTAGAGAGAGAGAGGGAGAGAATTGTGCAATTTCGACTCAAGCTTGAAGAAATTGAAGTCCATCTCTAAATTGGACCATAGATTGAAGGAATTAAGCTTCTAGGTAAGTGAACTCATGGATTTTTGTTGTAAATGTGTAGATTCAAGTGTGTTTGATGATCAAGAACATGAGTTAGCTTGATGTTAAGGAAATGGAGTTGTTTGTGTTCAATTGATGGTCAATGAAGGCATGCATGTATATAATTGTTGTAGAATTGCACAATCTAGCATGTATTATGTCAATTAAGCAAGAATTGAGGTTTGATCATGCATGCAAGCTTGGTTTTGTTGAGTTTTGGCACCATTTGCATCTTTGAAATGGAAATGAAGTCAAGATGGCCTTGCATGTTTGAATAATTAAAGATATGAGCTTGAATGCATGAATTTATTATATTGGTGAGGAGTTTGTCATGTTTTGAGACATGTATGTAGGTAAATCAAGAAATTGAACTTCATAATGCTATAATCTTGCAAGAAAACCATGTTAGCATGAATATATGTGAGATTGGAGCCTTAGTATGCAAGAAAAATGGGTTGAATGTCGAGTTTGAACTCAAGGGAGTGTTCTGGAAAACCCAGAATTCTCGACGTCCGCTCGAGCGGGGGAAGTGCCGCTCGAGCGGAGAAATCGAGCTCCCAGCATTTTCTGCAGACATGGTTCCCGCTCGAGCGGGGAGCTATGTAGACAGGCAGCCCGCTCGAGCGGCCGAGTGCACGCTCGAGCTGGAATTGAAGGCAACCAGTACTTTTGCAGACCTAAGGGTCCGCTCGAGCGGGGAAATCCACGCTCGAGCGGGGACCCTATTTTCTGAAGCCCTGCTCTGCATTTTGTGTTCTGTTTTCCGTTCTCTTTCACTTGCAAGTACTCTTAGGCATATGTTAAGCATTGTAAATGAGTTGATGAGATAATAATAAAGTCTAAAGAGGAGTATGTGAATTAAAGAACGGATTGAACTGTTAACGATCTTTTGTGTTCATGAAATGTGTAGGGTCAAGTTCCAGGGCGGATCCACAAGCCGATCACTGTGAGTAATATCTTAACAAGATATTTGAAACATATTGTTGTCCAATTGTTTACTCATATGTAAGTTTATAAGTTCATTAATTTGAATGATGAACAACGATGGATACAAATGATTGGGCCAAAGGCCGATCGATATGAATAATTGGGCCAAAGGCCGATTGATACGAATGATTGGGCCAAAGGCCGATGGATATGAATGATTGGGCCAAAGGCCGATTGATACGAATAATTGGGCCAAAGGCCGATGGATATGAATGATTGGGCCAAAGGCCAATTGATACGAATAATTGGGCCAGAGGCCGATGGATATGAATGATTGACATGAATGATTGGGCCGTAGGCCGATGGATGTGAATGGTTGACACGAATGATTGGGCCGAAGGCCGTTTGCCGTACTGTTTCAATGATCACTTATATATTTTCCTCATTTGATATTATTCACTGGACATACGCTTACGCTCATTCGTGTACATGTAGGTGAGTCAAGGGACGACCAGGACCAGCCCTAGTGAATTCGTAGGAAACAGCTTAAGTTTTGTGGAGTCAGCCCAAAAGTCTCACGCACGAGGCTACCTTCGCCCTTGGCCTTTGTTTATAGTTTTGTTATGTCGGCGAATACGTTGGACTACTTTTGTATATAAGTCTTGGGTTGACCGACTTAAATCTGTACGATCCTGTATGTATAGTCTTTTGAGTTTGTACATATTTTGATGTGAGTTATTAACGCATGTATGTTGGAATGTTATGGTGTGCATCTAAGCACAGCTCTATGGACAAAGTTTTAAATTTTTGCTTCTGTTTGGCCCCTCTACTCTGATGTCTTATGTTGTTTTGGTCTGAGGCCGTAGGTAATCTCAGGATTACTGGCCGGTTATGTCCTTAACCCACGGGGGCGGGTTCGGGTCATGACATTATGTATATGAGAAATGAAAGAGAAAGACAATAACAAAAAAAAATATAAGATTTGAGGGTATTATAGTGATTTTACATTTAGAATTAATGATGTTAACGATTGTATTTAGTTCAAAACCACATAGGGGCACATGGCTATTTTTGAAAAATAGGGAGTGAACTGTTATCAAGCCATACCAGAAGGGAGTAAAATGGATTTTGCCCAATAATTTTTATACAAACCTATTTTGGGAAGTAGATTAAAAATTAGCTTTTTAATTTTGTTTTTTTAAAAACGTGTCAAAAAAGTAAAGAGGCTCAAAAAATTAAAAAATTAAAAAATTAACTTTTAACCCAATTGCCAAATTGTGCTAATAATCTCTATCCACATACCACAATTAATATGGGCATATTGTATTGGGATGAATCATAAAACTGATCATTTTTAGTTTGATTTCTTTTATGGTAACATCCAATTTTAATTGATACATGATCTATAAATGACTACTGTGTATTGAGGATTTATTCTATAACATGAATCTAATGTAGTTTTTTTTTTTTTTTTTTTTTGTCGAACGAAGAAACGATATGCATCTAATGTAGTTGGGTCCTCACATATACTCACTCATTTTTTGTGATGATTGTGAGGTCTAATGCTGAATTGTCTATAGATCATTCTTCACTGTTGAAGTATGTTTTCACAAAAGGAGTCCTGAGAATAAGTTAAATATTGTACTTCTGAAAGTGAGCTGTTTTACACAAACTTACTCCAATAATTAAACTCATCCTTGTACTCCTTTTGCAATTCGAATGTGTTTCCTTGGGACCCTAGGCGTTGTAACTCATCCATGGCCACGAATTTGCATCAGATAATCCAAACATCTGTAAAATGTTGGGATCAAGTACTCGAGGTCGGCCTTAGGATTGAAATGAGCTAATATATATCTCATAGGATTTCAAAGTATTTTTCTTATTACACGATCAAATCGTAAAAATACATTATCTCATAAAATAGTGACTTGAAACAAGTAACAAGATTCCAGACAATGAAGATGACCTCTATCCACTGGTTATTGGTTATATATTAAGTGGCCTCTCAATTATTTATTGTCATCAATCCATTTCTTGGTTCATTTGGTTTGGCAGCTTATGGGTACTGTTAATTAAAGTGAAATCAGTTTTTAATGTGTGTTTGGTAGCACAATAATTATAGATTATTCAATCACAATGTTATCTTAGCCGTCCTCTAGTTCACCATAGCAAACTAGGGGATTTTTTTTATTTTTTATTTCAATCTTTTGCTTCATAGCTTGGGAGAACATAATGAATACAAAAATAAAGAAAGGTATGGAAACTCCATTCCAAAATTTAATTCAAATCATTCACAATTTACACTTTCTACACCTTCCCAATCTTGCAAATCTCATCAATTTTCTTCATTAATTTTTTTTTACCACTTTTCTCAACTCTTTGATTGTATGCATGTGTTTGTTTTTGTATTACATGTGCATGTCTCCCCACACACACACACCCATGTAAAATATGTCTAATTATTTTGTCAAATAGTTTTCTGAGTTAATTTAAAATAATAATAAATGTGGTGGGCAAAAATCGACCCACTTGATTGCGGTGGTGACGCGATGGTCGCATCTCTCCTTCAGACCTGAAAAATACTCACAAAAAGGTAAGGGGAGTGGTTGGAGTAGCCTGGGGTTCCTTCCAGGCCTAAGTTAATGACAAAGTAGATCGAGGTGCAGAATGACTAAAGTAGAGTTCAAGTAGAAATGGTTGTGTACCTCAATTGTACTAATTGCCTCTCCTTTTATAGTTTGCTTCCACCAGCTGTTGTGTCTCCTTCCACTTCTCACGTCAACCCCTTTTCCTTAGGGATTATGTTCCACCAAGCGCGAATTTTTAGGTGTTGGTTGGGCCTGAAATACGGGAATCCACATCCTACTAAGGCATGCTTTCTTCTACCTTACTTCGATCCTCAAATTCCTACGACCCATTTTGGTCTTGAACCCTTAATCTTGGACCTTCATACCAGTAAGGATGTAATTTTGGCCCTGCCGGGCCGGGCCCATTCGGGCTCAGGCGGGGGCCGGGCCTTGCGGGCTCTCGCCAAAAAATCGGGCCGGGCTGGGCCGGCCCACAGACCAGAAAACTAGGCCCAGGGGTATTCAGGCTTTGGGCGGGCCAGTGGGTCGGGCCTCGGGCTTTGGGCAGGCTTGGACAGGCCTAAACAATTTTTTAAAATTTTTCACACCAAAATGTTATTATTTTCCATTAAAAAAAAAAGGGCATCGGGTGGGCCGGGCCTCGGGCCGGGCTTTTGGGTGGGCCTTAAGCAGACCAATGGGTCAGGCCAAGCGGGCCGGGCCGGGCTTCAAAACGATGGCCCAGGCCCTAGCCCAAGGCATCGGGCCGAGCTTGGGCTCGGGCCTTAACGGGCCGAGCCCACCTTGGGCCGCCTGCGGGTCACGGGCCAAAATTACACCCCCACACACTAGACTTAAACCATTCAATGCTGAATTCCCAATTCTCTGTTGAGATTGCCTTTTTGTTGTACCCACCAGCTCAAAAATTTCAGTCCTATCTGAGCTCAATTCATTTTAGCCTCCCACAATAAATAAATAAATTTTAAACATATTGCAGGCTTTGGATTTTGTATTTGTTACAAAAAGATGTGTGTTGGAGTACATAAAATTTGTTTGGATTAATTTTTTATTAAGTTAAAATTTGATAATTAGAAAACACAAGTTCAAAGTACTTTTCTTCTAAACAATTAATTTTTTTTTTAAACTTATCCTTTTCCATATAATTAACAATTTTTAATTTATTTTAAATTATTTTTACCTCATAAGTTATAAATATAAATTGCACTAAACACACTAACACAAGTTCTCAAAATAAATTAAAAAAATTATAAATAACTTGATAAACTACATCAAACAAGGCTATAAAGTCTTATTTTTAGAGTGTGTGTTGCGTTTTTTACTCTTTTAACAAATGTTGTGTAAATTTTAAAGCCATAAACGCAATTGGATTGGCAATTATTAGTTCCAATATAACAAATTTGAATCATTAAAGTCGGTTTGGTAATTTATGTTTATAATTTTTTTATTTATATTTAAATAAATTAATACGTAGAAACAAAAACTTATTTGGTTTCTATTTTCAAGATTCAATTTTTAGAAAATTGTAGTTTTTTATTTTTGCATTTTTTTTTGTTTTCACTGAATTTTTTAAATATTCTAAGCAATTTTTTTAATTGTTAGATACACCTAACATAAATACACTTGAAAAATATAATATTTGTGAAAAAAAAATCTTTAGAAAATTCACTAAATACCAAAAATACAACAAAAAAAAAATGAGAATTCAGTATATTTTCTGTATTCTTGTGTATTTATTGATTTTTTGAAATATTTTTTAACAAATATTTTACTTTTTAGATACGTTTAAGTAAGGTACATCTAAAAATGTAAAAAAATTACTTAAAAATTTAAAAATATTCACTAAAAACAAAAAAAATACGAAAAATAAAAAAACTCAATTTCTAAAAAATTAAATACAGAAAATTAAAACCGAACACAGTAATTAGTGTATGTTTTCAAATTTTTTTTTTTTTTAAATGTAAACAGTTATTCACTAAATTCTATATGAAAAAAAGGGGTGTTTCCATTAATTTTGAAAATAAATTTTCATATATATTTTTTTCTTTCATGACCACCTTTGGCAAGCAGTGATGTTTAGTGCCCCGAAATTGGGGGCACTAATGCCCCGAAATTGCCATACAAGGCAAAAAAAAAAAAAAAAAAAAAAAAAAAAAAAAAAGTTACCCAAATTAGAAATTAGGGACATTAGTGCCTAGTTTTTTAGTGCCACAAAACATTTCTGCAACAAAAAATTAGACAATGGGACCAAATTAAAATTGGACTTAAAATTTAAGATTCAAATAGAACCGATAGGAACTAAAATGATATTTTATTCAAACTGTAAGGCCTGTTTGTTTTTAAAGTTAGGCTGGATAGAATTGTTAGTGTGAGAATTGTTAGTGAAGGGACTACGGAAAATTATGTTTGTTTGATGACCCTCGGACTAGCAAGAATTTATGTTTGTTTTGTCATTATATGGTGGGATTAATTATATGAAATTTCATAAATACCCTTTGTGTTTTTGATATATTTTAACATTAAAAATTATATTTTGGTACTATATTATTTTATGTTGACATATATATATATATATATATTTGCTATAAAAATATTATTATGTTATTTTATTTTAATAGGACCTTGCTACATCCCCCTAAAAACACCCCCCCTAATCCCCCTAATTTCCATATCAAGTAAAAAAAAAAAAAAAAAAAAAGGAAACAGTTGCCTAAATTGGAAATTAGGGGGATTAGGGGGGGTGTTTTTAGGGCTCCAATCATTTTCCATTTTAATATTAAAAATTATTTTTATATTAAATTATTCTTATAAAATGAGAGACAAAATAGTTATTTTATCCCTAATTCATGGGATTGGATTTGAATACCACTTCCACCGTAGGATTGCTAATCCCTTCATTAGAGGGTATTTCCAATCCCATAAGACTGTTAGTTTCATGGACATTTCCAAGTTAATCCAATCCCAACCCCTATTCCCAAAACAAACAGGGCCATAAGGGTCAAAACAGTAATTTACGCTGAAGCAAAATAAACAACTCAATACAACAAAGAAATTTTATAATATTCAATTTTTACAATTTTTATACTTTTGATAAAAATGAAACCCGAGACCTCAAATATAAGAGTGTAGAAGAGTAATCAACTGAACTAATTGATAATTAAATACTTTTTACGCGTTAGGTTGGCCCGAACACCCGTGAAAAATAAAAAATCTATATAATAAAGTAGGACGGTTTTTGAAAATGTATCAAAGATACATTTCATTTGAATGGCTACGATAGTTCTTAATCAATATCTAATGGTTGAGATTAATTTTTTTTCCGCCCAAACATTTCTCTCCCTTAACCTTCCCATCTACCCACGTCTCCTCCCCATTCCCTCTTTATCTCTCTCTCTCTCTCTCTCTCTCTCTCTCTCTCTCCATTCCTGTTCTCACGTCTCCTCCTCATTCCCTCTTCAGCTCTCTTCCTCTCTGTTCTTCTTCTTGAACACAACCACCTGCTTCCTCATTCCCTCTTTATCTTTCTCTCCCTCTCTCTCGACCACCGCCATCGTGACCATCACCATTGCGATCACTGACCACCTGTATTCCTGTCCTCCTCTCTCTCTCCCACCATCAGTTGTTCCCTTTGTAAGGTAATTTTGGTCCTCCTCCATTTCTCTATTGTATTTTTTTTTATTGAAATGTTTTTGTTGCTGGGTTCTATTTACGAAATACATTTTCAATCTGGCTATATTTTTCATCGTTGTTGTCTTTATTGAAGTCGATTCGCCGTTGCTCATCATCATCACTCACAAGGTTCCTTCTCTTTCACCCTCGGTTGTTCCCTTCGTAAGGTAATTTTGGTCCTCCTCCCTTTCTCTATTATTGAAATGTTTTTGTTGCTGCCTTAGGGTAGTCGATTCACATTCGGACGAAATAGGTTGTGCTTTCGCCACTGCTCATCATCACCACTCGCAAGGTTCGATTTCTCTCATCTGTTATTGAAATGTTTTTTGTGTTCCAGTCTTTGACATTTTTTTTTTCAACAGGAAATTTTGACATTGTTGAGGAAGCATCATTGTATCAGCAAAGTTTCGAGCTCGGTTCTTATCCGTGAGACAACGAGTCTTCGCTCTCAGTTTTTGCCCTAATTTCTATTTCCTTTTTCTTTCGAATGAATGTACCTTCGCTAACCTTAAAACCTCAAATTCTGATTTTCTTTTAATTTTATATTTTAACAGGCAGTTAATGACTGCTATAATTTGTATTTTTAATTTTAACAGGCGGTTAATGGAATCATTAAGAAGGAGCACCCCAGGTTTGTGGCTACTATGATAACAACAAATTAATGTATTTCACTACTTTGCTAACCTGTCGATGTGTGAAAAGTTTGCTATGCTAATCAAAATTTGAACATTAACATTCTTCTAAAGTTATTTGTTATTATAATTTTTTAATTATAATGTCTGCTATAATTTTTATCTTTAATTTTATTTTTAATGGCTGCTATAATTTTTATTTTTAATTTTAACAAGCGGTTAATGGAATCATTCAGAAGGATCACCCTAAGTTTGTGGCTGCTATGATAACAATAGGTTAATGTATTTCACTGCTTTGCTAACCCGTCAATGTGTGAAAAGTTTGCTATACTAATCAAAATTTGAACATTAACATTCTTTTATAGTTTATTTGTTTTTTTTTAAGAGTAATGATAAACAAGCACAACATTCGTACAAAATTTTCATATAGAATGATATTGATCAATGTGAACCTTTTGTTTTAAATCAAAACATGGATGACGATGAGTTTATTTTAAAAATTGCCATTGCCACATCATTTTTGTGGAATTTTTTTGTATGAATTTTGTGTATGAATAAAGAGCTTTTCTTTTTTAACTGGTTGTGCTGCCTTGCAGCTCCTCATATGGCCGGAGTGTCGTTGAAGTTATTTGTTAAGTTAGTTGAAGTTCGCTTCATGATGATGCATATAGTTCTAAAAGAAATAGTGAAATTCTGTGGGGATTACCTTGGCTTAGAAATTAGGAGTAGTTAACAAGCGAAAGACGCAATCGTGTATTTTCAAAATTAATTGGCAGAATTTTTATGCCCTTTTGAGGAGCCTTCTATTACCACTAGAATTAAGAAAGTGGACAACAAAAAGTTGAAGTCTGTAAAACAGAAGCTAAAATGAAAACATAAATACAACAAGTTCTCTAAGAAAAAAAAAATTTCAATATATTTTTTTTAGTATATTTATCAAAAAAATGACGCAAACTTCACAAATTTCAACATGATACGTATAAATTACAATTATATTTTGATCATAACATTATTTATACCATATCTTTAGGCACGAACATACACTAGTATATCTATGTTTTGGGCCTGTGGATCACAGGTTCACAGAGATATGATATTTGCTGTCACTTTTGAAGTTGGGCCATAGTGTCTTCATTGACACAAAGGACTGTACAGCTTTGTTGCAGACCACAAAACTTAAAAACTTAGGCCCATGATGGTGATTGGTGACTATACTCGGTTGTTTTGCTTGCACACTGTCCTTGAATTCATTCATATTACCCATTTTTAGACTTTTCGAACCTTTTTTTTTTTTTTTTTTTTTTTGAGCTGAATTTCGAAATAATTGATATTCACACTCCGTATTTATTAATCAAACTCCACCTTGTGTCTTGGAAACAAAAACATAAACAAAATGTAGAGTGTATGAAGTCAAGTGTGGAGTGGGAATAGAGGTTCTCAATTTCAATTTTAGAACCACAATAGTGAATACCAGAACTTACTTATGTAGTTTGATTGATTACATTTGGTTGTCATTAAACCGAAGTTGTAAATAATTGAATAATATTAAACAGAAAATCTGATTTTTATTAGTTTTAGGGGTGTTTAGTGGAGATTAATTTAAACTAAAAGTTGATAATTAGAAAAGAGAAGTAAAAAGCACCCACCACTCAGTTTTTGAAAAATTAATTTTTTTCAGCTTATCTAAACTATTCCTACCTCTCAAAGAGATTAAAAGTCACTTTTTGACTTTTAACTTCTTTTAAACGACATCATCTCTCTACTTTTTTATACGTTTTTTTTAAAAAAAAAAACTAAAAAATTTAGTTATAAACTGCTTCCATAATTCCAACAAAACACTCCCTTACCAGATGTTGCAATGCTTATATTGATCGCAACGGTTGTTATAGATTGTTACCGTAGCGTAACTCTATAACAATGACTTGCAACTTGTCAATTGTGATTTAATTTTTTTTGTTAGCATGTATATAAACTTTGTATTTTTTTTCAAAGTAGACATCAATATGAGCAGAGAGATTAGACTAAAATTTAAAATTTATTGGTATCTATCTATCTATATATTATAGAGTAGTGCTATATGTGCTAATTATTATATTAATTAGTGTATTAACAATAGTTATGACATTATTATTAATCTCATTTATTATATAAATTACAAATGTCAAAAATATCTTAAATTATGAAACATCATCAATTGATATACTAGTTATTATACTAATTGATGCATATAATATTACTCATATATTATATAAGGAAAAAAGAGTTTCTAACCCATAAAATGAGTTCCAATATCCCAATCTTAATTTTCTAATTTTTTGATTTAAAAAAAAAAATTCAGAATTTATTGATTTCTCATAACTCACAAACTTTTTTGACTTCTCCCATACCTATTGCTACATTATTTTCAACTTTTTCCATACACTATGGTTAGTGATGGAATTATTAAATTATTTTTATAAAAAATCTAAAAAAAAGAATTTGTATTTTAAAAAAATATCTAAAACAAATATAAATTCTTATTTGTCCATCTATCTATATATTATATAAGTAAAATGAGGTTTCCAATCACAAATTTTGTGAGAATTTCAATGTATCAAACTAAAATTTCTAAATTTTTGATTTTAAATAATTAAAAAAATCCTCTATAGCTCTCATTAAAGCCAATAATAATAGGCTTCTTCTTAAGTGTGCAACCCACAAAAGGTGTAAGTGGGTTGCACACCATGTGCCACTCACACAAAAGGTGTAAGTGTAAGGTGTAAGTGTAAGTGGAAGGTATAAATGAAATATATAAGTTGCACACCATGTGCCACTTACACAAAATGTGTAAGTGCAAGGTAAAAAATGTATAAGTGTAAGGTGTAAGTGAACACAAAAAGGTGTAAAGTGTAAGTTGCACACTATAGCATTACCCATAATAATAATAATAATAATAATATCTCTTGATTTGTGACTTTCAAATGAAAAGTACATCAAATATATAAAATAAAAAATAAAAAGTATACTAATCCATTTCAAAATTCAAATTTGAGGGGCACTAAATATGGAAAACATTCCATTAATTTAAATTTAAAATTATAATGATTTATCTCATAATATATAAGTTTTAAATAATGATCTATTTCATGATTTATCTATATATTTATATATCTATATATTATTATAATTGCAAAATATTGTCATTTCATTAAGGTTGAAAGTTGTAATTCTTTTTTCTCATTTTTTTTTTATAAAATTTTTGTTAATACGTGTTACAATATGATTAGTTTATAAATTAATTTTATATTCTTAAAATAAAATTTCAATTTTTGATTCTTACTTAAATTATGTTACTATAATTAGAATGTGATCAATATTCATTCTTTAAATTTTGCGTCATTTATTAAATAATAAAATAAAATTTCAAATTTAAATTCTTCTTCAAATTATATTACTACAATTAGAATGAGATCAATATTCACATGTGTCATAATATTATTAGTCTAAATATAATTTGTTTTAAATAAATGTATTCAAATTATTAATCGCTATTAATTTTTTTTTTCTTTTTTGTTTTAAATTTTATAAAAAAAAAATTGTATCCTTCCAAACTATAAAGACTTGAACAATAATGGCCATGTTTGGTTTGTATTTGTGAAACAATTTTGAAAAATAATTTTCTAGAAAAACTTTACAAAATTTGAAAATTTGTTTGGTTGTATGTTTTGAAAATAGTTTTGGAGTTTCGAATAATTTAATTTTTTTTTTGGAATTGAATAAATGGGTGTGAGAGAAAAAGTGATTGATTGATCTGTAGAATGTGAGAGAAGGAGAGAAGAGAGAGAAAAAGTGATTGATTAATGTGCAGTAGAGAGAAAAGTGATTTTGGATTTTTTTTTTTCTCAAAAATTTTCAACCAAACAAATTTTTAATTATAATTTTTTTTATAACAAAAGAATAAAACATAACTTTTTTAGTACTTAGCAAATATGGTGGATTTTGTTAGATTTTTTTTATATATTTATTTCAATTGTCAATTAAAAATATTAAAATAAAGAATAAAGATATATTTGGCTCAAATTGTTAAAAAGTTACTTTTGCTAAAATAAATTAGAAAGAAATGTTAATTTTTATTTTATTTTTATATAAAAAGTGATAGTTCATTAAGTTTTTTTTTTTATTTTAAAAAAAATAGTTATAGGTGATAATTTATTGTTTATCTAAAATTATTTTCAGATTAAATGAAAATACCATATTAAATTTCTACTTACCTTTTTTTATGCAAATACTTTTATTTTGTAAAAAATTTGTTTTTATTCTATTTAAAATTTTATTGTAATTTTTAAATTAAAAAGAATTTCTAAAAAATCACATTTAAATTATTTATGCCATTATAAAAAGTACATTTTTTAATAGTGGTAGTTTGGAAAGTGCTAAATAAGTATACTTTTTACTTTGTAGGAAAATATGTACAGAAAAGTATAGATGTGATATGACCTAAAAAATATAATTAAGTATACTTTTTATTTTTTACGAAAAGATATGTAAAAAAGTAGAAATGTGATGTGACCTAAAAAAAAAGTGAGTTAATATGACACTTTCTAAACAACCCTTCGATGATCACTTTTTGAAAGGTGCATTTTTTTAATATTTTCAAGAAAAATTCTATTAAAAATCTTATGTATATTGCTTTTCTTTCGTTCATTAATATTAAACTTTTAATTAATTTTATAAATTATTTTAAAAAATAAATTAGCAAATAATTTATATGTTTATATATATAATTTTGTTTTGGTTGCTCAAATTATTTGGTGTTTCTACCTAAGTCCACTCAAATTTAATTTGAATTTTTAAATTTCTGCATAGGTCCCCATTTAATTAAAAACTATATTGTTCAATCTTAAAAAAATTTTAAGCTAGACTCAAGTTGGTTGGGTTGAGCTGATCTAAATTTGCAATTTTAGCAAGTGGAGTTGAAAGTTACATGATTAAATTTGTGACAAATTAAAAAATAATAAATAAATTGTGATAAAATTATAAGACTTAAATTGTAAATTTCAATCTTTTTTATTTTCATAATTTACATACAAAAATTTAACTATTTATATTATTTTATATAAAAATATATTGTGAATTTTTTTAAGGAAAAGTTAGTAAAAAGTCGCACCACATGCATTTGTTTCTCATTATGTCCCATGATTTTTCTGTTAAGCAGTAAGGTCTCATTATATATAAGTTGTTTGATAAAATCCCTTTTTCTTTCTCTTTTTTCAAAGAAAACTGCTGCTGGAAATTTTTGCCCTTGTCCATGCATACATACAAGTTTGAGTATATGGGCAACATGCCGATGGCGCTAACGTGGCGCATCTAATATGTTTTTATATTTTAAAATTTCATAATTTTTTTTTTTTACATCTATTTTTGAAACCTACTAAACGAGATTTTATCAAACAAGATGTTAATTGAATATGAAACTATGTACCAAAAAATAAAATTTCATACATTTTGGGTTTGAAAGTGTGAAATTTTATGTCATTGAAAATGCAAAATTTAGTCATTGTTTGGCAATTGACCTTTTTTAGTTAGTTTTTTTGACTTTTAACTATTTTAATTTAGGATTAAAAGTTTGTTTATGTTGATTTTTTTTAATTTTTTAAATTTTTATGAGAGAAAAAGTAAAATGATTATGATTTAAATGTGACATTTTATCTTATTGATTTTTTAATTTATTTTACCTTTTAGTAGCTAAATTAGCCGAAAATCCTATTGGCAAACGAAGCCAAATGGCATTGCGGAATTGAGCATAAGATTTAACGTTGCTGATTTTTCATATTTCTTTCAACATGCCTTTTTGATTTATTATTATTATTTATTTATTGGAAAGTTGTTATAATTTGACAAT
This sequence comes from Camellia granthamiana, assembly GCA_036172215.1. NCBI lineage: Eukaryota > Viridiplantae > Streptophyta > Magnoliopsida > Ericales > Theaceae > Camellia > Camellia granthamiana. Next base: position 132,608,691 of record CM069904.1, on the reverse strand, counting down.
AACAACCATTATAGCAATTGACTAAGATTGTTCATATTGTAGCTATTACAACAATGAATAGTGTAAGAATGAATGTGTGTTTGGTTTAATTTTTTTGGATTTAATTTTGTAAAATTAAGTTTTTTATTTTTCGTATTTTTTTTGTTTTTAGTGAATATTTTTTAAATTTTAAGCAATTTTTTTTAGATGCACCTTATTTAGATGTATCCAAAAAGTAAAATATTTGTAAAAAAATATTTTAAAAAATCAATAAATACACAAGAATACAAAAAATGTATTGAATTCTCATACTTATATATATATTTTTTATATTTTTGGTATTTAGTGATTTTTTTTTTAAAAAAATCACAAATATTATACTTTTTAAGTATATTTATGTTAGGTGTATCTAAAAAAAAAAATTAGAATATTAAAAAATTCACCAAAAATAAAAAAAACACAAAATAAAAAAAATTTAATTTTCTGAAAAATAAATCCTGAAAATAAGAACTAAACAAGCTGAATATTTGTCAGAAAACTAATCCATTTATCGATAAATTTATCAACTAAAACACATATATATATATGTAGGTTTCATTATTTGATGTGGAGCTCACCTAACATTATGTAAGTGATATATTTAATGTTAAGTTTATTATAGTATTTTTAACATTATTGGTGCCTGAATAGTACCATTTTCCTTTCAATGCAATAGATCAGCATCTCTGTAATTTGTTTCTATTAAGAGCATTATTGCATGGTCCACTAAAGATTTTATAATTTAGTACGTACAACTTGCAAATAGGATGGTAATTGACAGGCACATATTTGAAAAAGTACACTGGCATCCATTGAATGATTGCTTTCTTGGTAACCAGCCGTATAAATGTTCGGGGATTGTTTGGAATGATTTAAATAAGTATATTTTTTGATTTTTTTATAAAATATGAGTTGAGTATAGATTGTCTTTGAAGTGATGCGATAGAGAAGTGATGCGACTTAAATAAGATGATATAACTTAAATAGGTTTGACTTTTTTAGGTTATGACAAATAAGGCCTTAATCTACTTTAGGCTCCGTTTGGAATATATTTGGGCTAAAATAATTATATAAGATTTATTAATTATTTTAGTTAAATAAGACAAAATGTCACATCCAATTGATAATTATTTTATTTTTTTCTCACAAAAATAAAAAAATTCAAAAAATTTATTCCAAACAAGACTTTTTAGCCTCAAGTTAAAATAATCAAATAGTCAAAAAGCCAAAAAACTAACCCACATCTCAAACAAATCTTTATTAACATACATTTCATGCATTAGTACTCATAATTTAGTGGCATCTCAGTGAATTTGGAGCCTTCTCATGGTAGCAAATTTCGCATCGATTATGGAGTGAGATACTTATATGACTTGAAAAAAAATTAACACAGTAAGCTCTCCTAGGCAAAATATATCATCACAACAATCAATTAAACTTGAATTTATAGAATTTCACCCTAGAGTTGACTGTGTAAAGTAATTAGTCATATGCATTAATTCAACGCCCTAGAGAATTTGGACGGATCTAAACCTTAATTACATATGGATTTCATGTGGGATGCGAGTGAGCTTTACTTGATCAATTAAAATCATATTTTGCTAACACATGTCTTTCAGTTTAAATTCCTAATAGGAGTTAGCTAGACCTAATTGAAGCCAATGGCCTAGTTGCATTGCCCCTGACATTAGTCATATGCATTGCCCCTAATTGAGCGAAATCTTTCAAACACCCCTAATACCCCATCCTCCCAAACCCACTCAAATACCTATATGTTTTCTAGGGCTTGAATCCCAAATTCTCAAGCCCTGGAAAACGTATAGGTATTCGAGTGGGTTTGGAAGGATGGAGTATTAGGGGTGTTTGAAAGATTTCGCTCATCAAAAACATGACTAGACCTAATTGAAATCGATTAGAAAGTATAGAGTCCAACATGTAACATTTAAAATTACAAATGACTCATTTTTGTTCTTTATTTAGAGTTAATTACACTTAAACTGTTCAACTATTAACGAATATCGCTTTATCTTTTCATTCATTTATAAATTTATACATATTGATTTCCTTATAAAAAGTGTACAAATAAACCAGATTGAAGATGATATAGAAGCGAGAAAGTGATATATTTTTATAATTGAAGAGGGTAAGTTAATATTTCTTAATAGTTGGAGAAGTCTTTGGTGTAATTATAAAATAAAAAAAAAAATTTCTGGCCCACTATTTAATAATTATATAGTTGGGTGGTTATTTTCATGATAGGGATATTAAAGGGCATAAGTTAATGGGCTGCGGGACCCTTTTGGGCCTACCTAAAATTAAATGAATTTAAACAGAACCACAGAGCTATTAGTTGGGCTTTTCACTAATCGAGTGGGTGCTTCGCAGTACCATCATAACAATTATGCACGAATATTTAGGCGTCCTATGATCTGTCCATTTGTCCTATGATTCGATCCTTCTGCTAAAATCTTAATTTCATTGTGCCCCACTTAAATAAAATCATACGGTAGAACGTATTCTATGATTGAAGATCTATGGTACCTGCGTAGACCGTAGCACATCATCGTATACGAATGCAATATGGCTCAATTTTATTGGATGGGATTAGCTGTTTCTGTAGTGGGCCCGAATTGATAGATCTGTGTTTGGGCCCACTTATTGTCCTTTAAAACAGGGCCGTTCAAGGCCCATTACATGCATCCACGAAAGGTGCTCACTTCTCTTTGCTCCATGAATGGACAGTGATACCTCACAAGGTTGAAACTTGTAATCAATTGTGGACATTGTGAACTCAAATTTTAAAGTAGGAGTATTTTGTTATTTTAATTACCCAAAAAAAAAATTATTTTGATATTTTGTATTTGTGATTCATTAATTTAATTTTTATATATTTATAGTTGAGTGAGAGACGACTATACCTATATTTTTTTTGGGTTTGGTTATGGTGTGCAACTTACACCTTACACCTTACACCTTACACTTACACCTTTTGTGAAAAATTAAACCTTACACTTACACCTTTTTTGAGGTTGCACACCATATACAACCCACTTACACCTTATACCTTACACTTACACCTTATACTTATACTTACACCTTACACTTATACTTTTTGTGTAAGTGACACATGGTGTGCAATTGCACACTTAAGAAAACTCCATTTTTTTTTTTATCTTTATGATGATGATAATGAAAAAACTGCAATAGCCAATAGTTAGGACTAAAAAGAGCCATGTCGAGTTGAGTAATAGATTGTTCAAATTTGGTTCGATAACTTAATGAGGTTTAAATTATATTCAAGTTTGGCTATTTGTATAATGAGTTAATTTCGAATAAGCTTTTAACGAGCCCAACATAAGTTGAGATTAAGTAGTTTATTTTTGTAGCATGCTTATCGAGTTGAGTAGTAACTTGTTTAAACTTATCTCGAACAAGTTTGTAATGAGCCGAAAGTGATCTTATTTGTCCAATTACCTATTTTTAAAAGACAAAACAATTTGTTTAGAACCTACTTGATAAGATCTATCAAATAAGATCACAATTGAATATCAAAATCATTTATAATGAAAAAAAAAAAAAATGAATATAGAAATTATGTAAAATGAAAAAATAAAAAGGAAAAAATTTCACACTTTTGTAAATTTCACCTTCAAAAGTTGTCTAGCTAAACTTGTCTTTATCACTTTAAAATTGAGTAATCGAGTAATTAAAATTGAGTAATTTATGAGTTTTAATCACTTGAAAGAGTGGTGGTTGAAGGTATGAAAAATTTCATATATTTGAAAAATGAAAATGTGAAATTTCTCACTTTTTTAGTCCATAAAATGTGTTTCACATTTTTGAGTACTAAAATTTCACACTTTGTGTCCAAAACGTGTGAAACTTTACACTTAAACAAAAATAAATACCAAGGCATATTGGCATTTAGATAACAAAATTTGAACATGCTTGGGATTTTTGCTTATTTTACCCAACCATAAAAATCACAATGATAGCATATGCTTAACATATTTTACATACCACTGGTTCTTAGAAAAATAAATATATAAATAAAATGGAAAAAAGAAATTATATGGAGTTCAAAAAATTCTAAGCGAAAATCGTGTCAAATCTCCAAAACTACATCTATACGCAAGCTAATTCTGTATACAAAATGTATGTATGTAATATGTAATCTCTTAGAGTTGAAACTGTGGATAGGCAAATGTAAATTGGACATCTAAACAACTCTCAATGAAGTGTTGGAGATAGAAAATGTGGAATTTTGAATCAATTTTGCCATACCCAATGAAAACATATAATGGAGTTGGCAAAAATGGGTGGTGGCAGTGGAGAAGACGATGAAAATGGTGATAATTAGTGACAATAATAGAGTCAGCAAAACAGTTAATGACCTCAAAGAAGACGAAGACGAGTTCCACTAGGGCGGAGAATTACTCGACATATATACATAATATAATCTAGTATAATAAGTGGAGTTTATATATCACATATTCCTTCTCCTACATCCTTACACATATTCCTTTTCTTTTTGCACTCCATTCAATAATTAATATCCATACACAGTAGTAGAAAATGCAATAATTCTAATTCGACACACTAAGATTATACATTTGCAAAAAGTGCATATCAAATTTGCAAACCCTAGCAACATTTTTTTGCCATTGAGAACAGCAAGACATGAATTTTAAAAGTAGAGAATTTGTGCCCATAATGGTTTGTCTTTCGAATTTTTTCTTTTCTTTTCTTTTCTTTTCTTTTCTTTGCCAAAAAGAAGAGCAGGTGTTCAACACTTTTTTTGGGGTCATCCAAAATCCAAAATCCAAAATCCAAATGAAGAGCGAGCATTCAACACACTAAATTTGCAAAAGGTGCATAGCAAAATTTGCAAAACACCAAGCAACATTTTTTTGTTGCTGATTCATTTCATGAGGTAAAATTGTTCGCAAAACAGATCAAAATATAAGCAATTAAAGCTTCAACACAAAGCTCTCTCAATAGAGTTACTTAATAGTCAGAAACCACTACTACAATCACCCTTTCCTGCTTTTGCCTTGCCAATCTCCACAAGCAGAATAAGCAAAGCCTCACACATTTCACAACAATCAACCTCATTTGGATCCTTCCTCCATGAAGAGTAAACCATCCAAGCATGATCAAGCTTTCGGTCTGGTCTCACTACCACCGATCCTGGAACTTCAGCATCGCGACTCGTCACCAATCCATCACTCTTCTCCCCGTACCTTAGTTTTAGGTGGAGTGCGCACATAGCCATCACGGCAGAAACCGGAATCACAACAGGGACCATGCGACCCGCTTGGGCTTCGTTGGACTCCTCGCTGTTGAAGTTGGGAAGAGGGAGCCATGGGAGTTCCGCGTGTGCTATGTGGGACATTGTGGCAAGGACTCCGGGCCCCACACTCGCTTCAGAGTGGAAGGAAATGAGAGGGATGTCATTGGGGAGCTTGTGCTTTGATATGAACTCCTTTCGCTTCTCATACGTCAGATCCTCCAACGCCCGTATGTCACCCTACCAATTCAATTATATGTATATATATATATATATTTAATCTTCATGAGAACATGAACAATGAGAAAGAATTGAAAACAAGGTGTGCACAGTTTATTTTGTAATGTCGTGATGTGGTAGCTCTTTTAAGGCGAAATGAAATTGCTTATATTTGCTAAAATGATAGTTACCAACATAAGAGGCAGAGATGCAAAACAGAACAGATAGGGAAAGCAAGAAACTCAGAAAGAACAGGAAATTAAAAAACTAATGCAAACAGAACCTCAAAACAAAGCAATTTCTGAAATATGTTCACAGAGCGTAACATAACTAATTGGGTAACATACAAGGAACATCGGGAACTTTTTCCTTTGAAAATTGAAAAACAAATATGAATATAGGTTAATGAGTCAAACAGCTTACTATATCAACAACAGATCAAGTAAAAGTAATTCCTCAATATATGGGAGTTATACCTACACAAATTATATACCTAATGTTGTAGCCAAATCTAAACAAAACCACCAAACAAATAATTTTATATATTTATTATATGTTATATAAAAATACATCATTCAAAGATAATAAAAATATACAGCATAACACCAATTTTTGTAAATCTATATTGTTTTTCTTTTACCATTATATCGTAAGTTATTTTGTTCCAACTCATACTTGGGGCTGTTTTGGGAACTTGGCTAGAAGTCAATTTTTGTTTTTTAACTTATTTTGGATCACATCACCTCTTTACTTTTTTACACATTTTTTCAAAAAAAGTCAAAAAATCAACTTTTAACAAACTTTCCAAGAGTTTCATATGTATCTAAGCGATAGACATGTGATCCTCCAAATGTCCAAAAGGATGTTGGCGTCTAAAAACAAAAAATTTAAAAATAATAAAACACGTTTGGATAAGTGTCTAACGAGTTGTTTAGCTTGCATATTAAAAGCTCTTTAAGCAGAAGAGCGGACTACCTTAATTAGCTTGCATATTAAAAGCTCCATGATCCTCCGGGTTTCCTTGTCAGCAATTTGACCTTCACGAAGAATATCGGAAGCTAATGGTGTGCCGCCATATGGGCTCTGAACTAATGCCAAGCCAGCAACTTTGTCCTTTAAATCACCCCAATATATTGACAATGCAGCAGCAGCATCAACTCCACCCTTGCTATGCCCTAGCAGCATCACGCGTTTGCCAGACCCCCAGTACAGCTCCTCGACGTATTGCTTCAGTTCCCACGCATTGTGCTCCACAGATGCCTTCACAAAAAGCACTAACATTCAAAAAACAAAAAATGACAGTTGTATAGTTTACATGACAGACAGAATAAGAAAAACAAATAGGAAAAGGGTACTTCAATTTACACCACAAAAACAACTCTATACACCCCTCGTTTTTCATTTTTTTTAATTGCAATTTTATCCCTATCTAAAACTAAAACTATCAAAAAGTACTCAAACGATAAAAATTCAAAACCCTAATATCTCCTTCCACCCACCCTCTTCTCCCCATCGTCTCCATTAGCCCACCACCAACGCTGCTCACTACCTATGTTACATATGGACTCTTAACAATAAATCAAATACTCAGGTTGGACACTCAACATTAGACAAGGATATGGGTTATGTGTTCGATACTTTCCATTGCACACTTCTTATATATTCGTACTTAACACTATCATTATATTTATATATTGTTGTATAATTGCTATAGTTGACTATTTTAGTAGGCTAAAATATTTGTGTTTAAGAAGATGGTTGAATTTTTTTGTAATTAAATGTGATGTTTGTGAGAGAAAAAGTGAAATAATTATGGATTTGATGTGACATTTTGTCCTAGGCCTAGTTTAGAGTGTTCCAAAAAATCCAAAAAGTTACAAAAAAAGAAAAAAAAGTTATCACTATTCACAAATTAAAAATATAAAAAAATTAATATATATAATATTTTAATCAAACCAACTTTACACAGTTTTCGGGACTGACTTGACCCTTAAGTTGGACGGTAATGTTGGGCCTGTGGGGGCCCACCACAGGTCCCGTTTTGATAATCCGAACTATTCAATGTGTAGAACTCGTCTAGGACTATATGTTTGTAAAAAATTACGTTGATCGGATATCACTAACTACATGATCAAATCAGTTTTGTATAAAAAATAAATGGTGTTATAGGTAACAGTTGACCAAAAAAACTAACACGATCAGATAGCTATCGATATCCAATCAATGTGATTCTTTATAAGCATATAGTACTCGACAAGTTCTACACATTCAACGGTTCCGCTTAGCAAAACGGGACTTATGGTGGGCCCCCACGGGCCGAACAACACCATCCAATTCAAACCCGAAAAGAAGGCAATCATTTTCCATCTCCTAACCAACCCACTACCCTGCCCAACCTGTACGCCTACTCCACTAACTTCTCCTACACACTTATTTGTACAATTTTTTAATACACATTTTTTCGTAAAAAATCAAAAAGTTAACCCAAACATCTATCTTTTTTTCCTCAACTTTTTAGTCCAAAAAGATAGAAGGTGCACTTATTTAGGACACCCCAAACAACCCCTTATTCACTATTTTAGCCTATTTTGTCTTTTTATGGATTTTAGCCCCCCCCCCCCAAAAAAAAAAAAAATCTTTGCCAAACAAGGCCTATATTACATATAACATTATTTTATCTAAAATAATAGATTAAATATACAAATATAACCTTTTTTTTTTCCAAGTTCGCATATCCTTTAATTTCAGTTTTGATGAGTTTGACCTCTAAGATACACATCCTCTGAGACCCGCACCCACCCAACACCTGTACCAAGTCCATGTAACATAGCTCACTACCCAAATCCATCTTCTTCTTCCCTTCAAACACTATATCTCTTTGCGGGGGGGTGGTCTTAGGGTTGGCAGAGGGTTGCATGTTGGTGGTCACAGGGATGGGAGAGGACTGCAGGATGGTGATCGGAGGTGGAGGTGGTAACTGTGGTGGTCGAAGATGGTGGTTGGGGTGGGTGTAGGAATGGCAACGGAGTGGGATGAGGTCGGGGATCACCCTCCCCGTCCCCGATCCCCGATTGTGGAAACTTCCCCGTTCCCGGCCCCGATGGGGAACCCACTACCGTCCCCACCCCCGCCCCCTAACGGGGATCGGGTTTCCCCGACCCCGAAAATCCCCGGCCAAAAAAAAAAAAAAAGAAAAAGAAAAAGAAAAAAACAACACCAGAAAACCAATTCATCAACAACAACAACATCAACAGATCTGAACTCAAAAAACATCTAACAAATCAAACATCTGAGCCCTAACAGATCTAACAGATCAAAAAACATTTTCATCACCAATAGATCTTTATCAACATCTTCATCTTCATCTCCACCATTTTCCAGATTTGAAAAACAAAAGCAAAAAACAAGAGAGAGAGAGAGAGAGAGAGAGAAGGAGATTCATGAGAGAGAGAGAGAGAGAGAGAGAGATCGTGAGAGGGAGATGAGTCGGCGGTGAGAACGAGAGAAGAAGCCAGCGATGAGTGAGCTGTTGGTGAGAACGAGAGAAAGAGCCGGCGGTGACTCGGTGAGGGAGTTGCGGTTGTGTGTTAGAGAGAGAGAGAGAGAGAGAGAGAGAGAGGGGCCAGCTGATGCGTCTGTGTTATGTTTGTTGTGCCAACTCAACCAAACCTTATACACACACCACACACACACACACACACACACACACACACACATATATAAATACACAACACACATATATATTTATACATATATAAACAGAATCGGGGGGCTAAACGGGGCGGGGCCGGGGGCGGGGTTGGAAAATGTATCCTCGTCCCCGGCCCGAACATCATCGGAGATTTATTTTTAAATACCATCCCTGGCCTGTCGGGGGTATTTTTTGAGAAAAAACTGCTCAATTCGGGGTCGGGAGGGTTGGGTCCCCGTCGGACTGGGTTCAAATTGCCATCCCTAGTGTAGAGTTAGGGTTTTGAAAGGTTCGAGAGGTGTAAAGAGCAGATGGGAGGTTACGAATGAGGGTTTGGTTGGAATTATAGGGGATGTAAGGAGATAAAATAAAAATTTTGAATTTTTCAAGGAGTTGCAATTAGAAAGCGGGGTGTAAAGAGTTACTTTCGTTGGGAAAATAGAAGCTCCCGTAGAAAAAATCATTATTTGAAGAAAAAAATTACAACAACAAAATGACCATTGTCAGGTAAGTAGTTTAATGTTTCCTAGCCTTTTTTAGTACAAAAATTTACAAGAAATGATTTACATACCTCACTGTGGATTTTTGCAATATGGCAAGCTAGACCCATCTTTGAAAAAAACCGCTTAGTGCTAACAAAGTATAAGGGACCATGATTGCTAAAAAGTCCTGGCATGTCACACCATTCATTGCTTTATCACTACAACAGATGTCAATGGACAAAGAGAAACAAAATCAGAAGTGAAGGCTAAAAATATTTCACCTGGAATCAGAAGATAAACAAATGAATTGGGCAGATTGTGCTCTCCATTCCTGAGAAGCAAAAAAGTAAAAATAAAAATTTAAATAGATATGATCCATACAAACTGACATGTGTGATGAAAACGGGATCCAATAATCTGAACAATCCTATCAAAAAGAAATCAAAACAGAATCTTAAGATGAAACCAATCTAAATTTGTTACCTTACACGTTCTAGTAGTTCCAGGAATCTATCTGAACCATCCTCCACAGGAGCCATTCCGGGAGTGTGTTGCAGCCAGCCAATATCATCAAAAGAACCGTGCAAAGTTTTCCTAACTCGAGAGATGACACTGAAGATGCAAGAATGAGAATTAATGTTCTATCGAATACAAACCACCTTATCAGAAATTTAAAACATAGTACTCATAAGATGTATGATATTGAGAGGATGTCAACTCCGTCAATTAAATCAGACAGACAACACATATGGACTGTTCTTTAATAACTGAACAGAGCATTAAGTATGCCTTTTACCTGCGAACTTGAACTTGAGCGCATCTAACATAGCAGAAAGAAATTTTCCAAGAGGCTGATGCTAGCCTCCAGGCAAGTCTCAAACCAAAAAATGGGAGCATCAACCTACGAGCATATGAACAGGTAGTAAGATAAAGCAAATAATAGGACATAAGAATAGGAATATATAATATATCACATACTGTGCAACCCACATTTATCTTAGAGAAATACTGAAAAATATCAAAGGCTGCAACACCATTATATTCATATTACCAAATAATGTACCCTACACCATGTTCATAGTTTACATACTGGAGGATCCACATATGCATGACACACCCATGCACCCACTTACAAGTTCCACATAATCAAGATCAATATGATATGATTAATTGATAAATACATCAACTAGAAAAACAAGAAAAAAGTACAAAGAACAAAAAAGTCAGATTAGCTTTAGAAATCTATCCATCCCTCAATGATCCTGTTTGGTGCAACTTCAAGTAAGCTGAAAACTGATAATCTGAAATCAAAAGCTAAAAGTACTTCTCCCCCGGTTTTCCAATAATCAGCTTTTTCCAATTTATTTAAGCTACCTTATAAGATGTAATGTAAGTAAAAGTGCACCAAACACTCTGGCACATATTTTCAAAATATATACTCCATAAAAAAAGGCTATAAGCAGTTCCACATGCTGCACCAAACATCCCCATTCTACTTAAAGAGTACGGGCACATCGTAAAGATTCATACCAGATCAAGAGTGAATACTGTATCTTGATTCTATTCATATAAAACATTGCAGAATGATTATCATTTAGTAACAAACAAAGCTGAATAAAAGGAGGGAGTATTGATACCCTTGAAAAATGAAGGGGATGGCTCGAATAGTGATATTGCTTTCTACAATTTCAAATCTTGAATTTACAAGTAACCTATTAGTGAGATCTGATGCTATTTCTTCAAGGATTCCAACGCTTGTACCCGCACTGCAAGGACGTGAAGAAGATGAACAACCATTGGAAAGAAATCTACAATTGCTGCAACTTGAAGATCTTGAAAGTTGTCCGGAAGATATGTCCATCAAATCTTCAGAGCATCTATTAATGTCTCTGTAGAGAAGTTGCTCTGCAGTGACATTGAGCCATATCCAGCAATTATATACCCAAAAACAAGTTTTTAAAAAGGAAATTCAGTGGACGATTATAGGGACCCCTTGTAAGGATGCATATCAGCCACATCATATCTAAAACTTAAAATAAGTGAAATGAAGAACTCACCAATAAAACAAATGAATCAGCAAGTATATAAGAAGTCAAGGTCAAAAGATGGGAAAAAATGTCATCCATTGATGAGTAAAAACCAAGATGATTAGAAAGAAGGCTTTTGTTCCTCAAAGAATTATAGCAGACCTGATAAGACGGCCTATTTCAGACTTCGAAAATCATGCTTCCAAATCAAACTGAAATTACTATAAATCAAGTGAAGAAGTGCTAATTAATAAGGACTACCCCATGCCTAACCTTTTATGAGTTAAATCGTTGAAGACACAAAATTTAAGATACCACCGATTTTATTTTTTTAATGTGAAGAGATACCACAGTTCAAAACGTCAAAATCTACCTCAATCTATACAATGATTGATGCAAAATCAAACATTATCTAGTACTCACAGGAGTAGTGATATTAGAGACTTCACCATTCATATATAGGTCTTCCATTAGCGCTTCCAGCCCTGAAAAAATGTAGCAATTCTTGAAATATAATATGAAAAACAAAAGAGAAAATTCAATCCATGCCAATGCATCTTTTTTTTTTTTTTAAAAAAAAAAAAAAATAAAATAAAATACACACACTCAAGATTAGACCAATCTGAATTTTATAAAAGACCTTCAAAAACATGATAAGAAGTTAAAGAATGAAGCACTTTCCCGCATCCTGTAAAATTAAAGACTCCATGGTGTCTAAATTCCCCATAAATAATAGGCCATTAATATGTCTGTACAACGAATAAAAGTCTGTATAGTCAGACAAAAGATGAACAAATATACATATCTCCTGGCAATATTATTCCTTCCAAATTTCATAAAAAAGGATTAGTTCACATCAATTCTGGAATGAGAATAGGAGTTCTCAAAGTAAAGTCACATGCAACATTAATCTAAAACACCAACTGAAAATCTAGTCCAATGACAACCATCTTCATTTTCCACATTTTACTTTAAAAAAATAAAAATAAATAAATAAAAAGAGAGAGAGAGAGAGAGAGAGAGAGAGAGAGAACTTAAAAACACTGAAATACAGATAAAAAATCAAATACAGAAAATAACAGCCAATGCTCCAAGTCCCTGACAAACATGGAATACAAATTTTAGAAAGAGTTTCAATGACGAGACCATCAAATTTATCACGAGTTCAGATCAAATCAATCTTCTCATGGGCTTTAATCCGCAAAATCTAAATTAACTGCTCAGACTGTGCTTAACTCCAACTTAAGATTCATTTATTATTCACAGTTCACCCAGAATTACAACTTCAAACAGTGAATTAAATAGAGAAATGCAATTATATGAAATACCCAGAAGAAAAAAGCAAATCAAAATGTTATTCAAACACATAAAAGCCTAAATTTTTATAACAAATTCAGCTCAAATCAATATTCTCATGGGCTTTAATCCGCAAAATCTAAATTAACTGCTCAGACCATACTTAACACCATCTTCAGGTTTCATTAATATTCAGAATTCACCCAGAATTACAACTCAAAACAGTGAATTACGTAGAAAATGCAATTCTATCAAATACCCAGAAGAAAAAGCCAAATCAGAGGTCGGAAAAACATATTACCAAAGTGATTCAAACACATAAAAAGAGTAAAAAGCCCAGATTGCACAGACTTACACAAATGTTGAAATATTGAAGTCTGAAATCAAAGAGAGACTCAGATCTGCAAAACCCAGAACCAGATTGATCTTCGGTTGTCCCCAAATTTATAGAAAGAAAAAGAAGACTGCAAATCTACACAAAACCAATTCCCAATAAAGCATTAACTTGGCGAAAATAATAAAGAATTAGATAAAAAAATAAAATATACGTAGTGTGGAAAACTGCATTTGTATTTGTATATTGATTACGAACCGAATGAAAAAGATGGGGCATCGAATAGGAATGGAGCAAAAGAACTGACTAGGATCGTTATCCAATACCTGTTCTCTCATGGCCCACAAGTGAAGATCAACTCAACAAATCGAAAATTCAACAACTGGGTTTTTTCAAATTCGATGTTGCTTGAAAAAGCCCTCCAAGAATTGAATTAATTGGGGTAGAAAACTTTTTTTTTGTTTTTTTAAAATTTAACTGACACTGCAAAAGTGAAAAGGTAAAGGAGAAGGAATTGGAGCGTTGTTGGGTAAAATTGAGAACTTTAGAAGGACACGTGTCGGTTTTGCTACATAAATGGCAATCATGGATTCTTTCCTTCGGAGGTTGGTTTGGGATGTTTAAAAAAAGTGTATTTTTTGACTTATTAACTTATATAGGTTGGATTTAGATTGGATTTGATGTGATTTGTTAGAGAGATGATGTGATTTAAATAAAATGATATGACTTAAAGAGGATAGTAACTTTTTAACTTTTTATATTATCTAATTTATACCAAACTAACCCTAAGTTTGTCTTGTCCAAACATTAATAATAACTCATGTGTGGATAAATTTAGCACTGAATCAGCGTTCAAAATTGCTAGTACTAATATCTGTTCTAATGAGTTAGAGCATCTCCAACGGTGAATCAGATTTTTCATTAAATTTGAGTAAAAAATGACTCATTTCACCAAATCTGGTATAACATGCTCCAACGGTTCACCTTTCACCAAATCTGTCCCGGGACAGCCGGGTGGTCGACCGGCCGGTTGACTGGTTAGGAAAATTTTTTTTTTTTTTTTTTTGAATTGTCTGAACTTTTTTTTGAACTTTCTGAACTTTTTTCGGGACGACCGGGTGGTCGACCGGCCGGTCAACCGGCCGGTCGGTTGACCGGTTAGGCAAAAATTTTTTTTTTTTTTTTTTTTAACGGTTTGAACTTTTTTCCTGAACTGTTTGAATCTTTTACTGGTTGACCGGTTGGTCAATCGGCCGGTCAACCGGCTGGTCAACCGGTTGTTATAACCCAACGGTCAGTAACAGTGATTTGGTAAAATGTTTCGCTTGTTCTCAGTTTGATGAAATGTTTGGTGAAATCTCATTTTGATATCGATTTGGTGCAACCGTTGGAGCAGTGAACAGTAGCTTTTTCATCAAATTTTGAATTTGATACTGGGTTTGATGAACCGTTGGAGATGGTCTTAATAGTGTAAGACAAATAAATAAAGGTTAAACTATTATATTGTTGCCTTATTAGTGGTCAATTAATAGTCTGAAATATTTTTCTAAGGGGTGGTATAGGATATGTTAAATAAGTATATTTTTTAATTGTTTATAAAAAAATATGTAAAAAAATAAAGAGGTGGTGGTGTTTGGCAAGTTGATTTGTGACTAAAATAGTCACAAAAGACAAAATAGACTATTTTAGTCACAACAAACAAAACATCATATCCAATCCATAATCATTACATTCTTCTCTCACAAAAAAAGTCAAAAAAATAAAAAAGTCAAAAAGTCCTTCCCAAACCAAGCTTTTTAGCCCATGCTAAAATAGTCAAAAAATTCAAAAAACCAATCCACTTCCCAAACGGAGGCAAAATATGTTAATTGATATGATCTAAAAAATAAAAAGATAAAAAGATAGACTTTCTAGATTATGCCAAACCAAGCATAAATCTAGATAAAGAATTTAAGTAGATATCTAATGATTGATTGGGGTATGTATATATTTTTTTAAAGTTTTTTTTATGTTTTTTATTCTTTAAAGGGCTATTAGAAGAAATTATTTTTTATTTGTAAAAAAGCTAATATAATATTTAATTTTTTCAACGGATAATAAGAGTTTTTTTGGTGGGGGTGTAAATTTGGCTTGGTCCAGTTCGGCTCGGCCTATGTCAGGTCTCGCAGGCTCTCGCTAAAATTCGAGCTGAGCGGCCTAGGCTCAGGCCCGGGGGTATTCAGGCCTTAGGCAGGCCAGTGGGTTTGGGCTTGGGCTTGGGCTTGGGCTTGGGGCAAGCTTGGGCGGGCCTGAACAAATTTTTTTGTTTTTTGTTTTTATTTTTTCTACTAAAATTTTATTATTTTTTACTAAAAAAAATTAGCCCTTGGGCGGGTCGGGCCTTTAGTGGGCCTTGAGCGGGCCGATGGGCCTAGCTCACGGGTCAGGTCGGGCTTCAAAATGATGGCACTAGCCTAATGTCTCGCCCTGGGCTTGGGCCTGGGCCCAAACGGGCCGGGCCGTCCACATATCGCGGGTCATTTTTACATTCTTATTGTTTGGCATGTGTTAAAATAACATATACTATTTTAACATATTATCTTATGTGGTCACATTACCTCTTATTTTGGTTACATCATCTCTCTACCACATCACTTTCAATCTCAACCCACATTTTATATTTTTCCATAAAAAGTTAAAAAATATACTAATTTAACACTTTCTAAACAATTTCTAAAACCGTTTAGTAACTTTTAACTTTTAACTTTTTTTTAATAAAAAATGCTATGAATCCCAAATAATTTACTAAATTTTCTACCAAACTTCTCAGATAGGTGTGGGACCCACACAAATCCACATGTGTGTGAGTTTCACACCTGTGTGAGAGGTTTGGTAGAAAATTTGTTAGATTAGTTGGAGTCTCTAGCATAACTCTTTTTTAATCTAAACACTAGGACATGTTTGTTTTGCTGACTATGGAGCAGGATTGGACTATTAGTAAGCCTATGAATAACATGTTTAGATGACAAATAATGGGCTGGATTGGTAATCTAGAAGGATTAACAATCCTATACAACAGTTGAATTAACATATTTGCCCCTGTATGAGATTCGGGAAATTTTATTTTCAATACACCTAATTACATCAGTGTATATACTTAATGAAATATTATTTTAACGACAATTATAACCTAAACTAAAATGATCATAATGGACATCCACCAGCACCCATAATATTATATGAAAATATTCTGTATATACATCCTTTAAAAACAAAAAAAAAATATAAACCTTAGTGTTTTCATTGTTGTCACTTTGCTTGCTACACACTCTATATTCCTCTACTGCTTACAAAACAATACTCTCATATTGTTTTAATCTCTAGATTTATACTCTATTAATGATGAAAATGTTAGTTTTTTCGTACAAATTTTTTTTTTTTGTCCTTTCGCAATTTTCAGTCAAACAACCAGTGACGAATTATTTCATTATATTCAGATATCAACTGTCGAATTATTTCATTATATTTGGACATCAACACTCGCGAAAGTTTTTTTTTATATATTTTTTTCAGAACTAATTTGCCGAACTAATCACTTTAATGCGAAAGTTAAGTTTTGAATTAAATGTATAATTTCGAAAAACTAGTGCCTGAAATTTCAAATTGAAAAACATAAAATAAATAAGGGTTTTATGGCAATGGAGTGCATAGAGATTTGGAAATGGTAAATGCAATAATAAAATGATAAATATAATAATAAAATAGAAAGATGCCTCATCTTCAACAATATTTTGGAGGCTTTTCAATAGTGTTTTTAATGGAGGTTCAATAGGATTTTCAATGGAAGACTTTGTCTTCACTTCACTTCACACTATAGTCTTGAATGGTCTTCATGTGGATCTACAAATCTGGAAATAATGTCACTCAACAAGTGTGTGGAAATGACGGTTGAGTAGTGTGTGTACAATAATTATGAGTGAAAGATATAATTGTAACTTTTAGTATGTGAATTGAGAAAACTAATTAATAAATATGTGTATTGTAAAAAAATGAATACTAAAATAATTTAGTGTGAAAATAAAATTTCCTATAGGATTCAAAGATTAGTCCACGGATTGCTGGTGGATAGGGTATGAAATTACATAAATGCACCCTCCTCTTAATCCTTTGTCAAATCATTATTCGCATGAAATGGTAAAAAAAATAAAAATAAAAAATAAAAAAGTTTGAGGGGCATTCATGCAAGGGGCAAGACACCCCTCGTGGGTTGTCTCCCATATATATATATATATTTATTATGAATTGTTTTGAAAAATTATTTAAAAGTTAATTTTTTAATTTTTAAAATTTTGTTTTTATAAAAAAATGTGTAAAAAGATAGAGAGTTGATGTGACTTAAAATAAATTAAAAATAAAAAATTAGCCAACCATGTTTCCAAAATAGCCTTATATATATATATTGTAATTATTCTAACATTGGTTAGTTTGAGGGCATTTGTGTAATTTTATATATTAATCTCATATCATAATAATGCATACAAACAAATACTCTCTATTCTCCATCTCTAAATTGATACCATCACATTACTAATCTCCTCATTCACTCCTATCGCATTCATAATCCATCAAACTTAATCCGCCAAATTAACATAGGCTAAAACTCTTCTTAAAAAACAAAAAAAAAAAAAAGTCACAAATCCCAAAAAATTATTATAGATATCTATTCAAATTCTTTATCCAAACATGTGTATGTTTTAAGTTAGAGGACGGAAGAATCTATGGACTACAAAGGTTTTGTTTGGTTTAATTTTTTAAATGAATTTTGAGTTTTGAGTTTTGAGTTATATTTTGAAAGATAAGTTGTTAAAAATAGTTTTTGAAAGTTAAAAATTTGTTTGGTTATTATGATTTTTAAAAATAATTTTGGGATGATTTGTGGTTTTATTTTATTTTTTAGTTAAATAGATGGATATGAGAAAAAAATTAATTGATTGATATATAGAATATGAGAGAAAATTGAGTTTTGAGTTGTATTATAAAAATTTGTTAACCAAACAAAAATTTTAATTTTTTTTATCCAAATCATGTTTTAAAAACTAATGTGTTCGGTTTGTGTTTTGAGATAAATTTTCAAAAAAAAAAAATTTGGGGAGAGACTTTAGAAATTTTTTTGGTTTGTTTGGTTATATATTTTGAAAATAGTTTGAGAGTTTGGGTGTAACAACCCTCATCTTGACTTAGCTTTGCTTGCATACATTTTGTATGATCTTGTCTTGTCACGTTAATAAATCTTGTTATCTCGTTTTGCCTTGCTTTGTTACGTGTTACTTGCTTGATCTTGTTCCTTGCTTAGTGTGTAGCCGAGGTCAGCTTAGCCTAGCTCGCCCTTGAACCTTTATACTTGGAGTTATTTTGGGACCACTTGGTTGACCTCCATCTTCATCCCGGCATGTTGCCGAGATGTCACTCTTTGGGCCGAGATGTTTTGTACTAGTGATCCTTGTCCTTGGGCAGGTATGGCCTAGACCAAGATGTGGCACACCCAGGCCAAGGTGTGGCACCGCTTAGTCAGGTATCGTCCTCCCTAGCCGATGTCTTTGTTATCTTGTTGCTGAGGTTGTTTGTTTAGCCGATGTCATTGATTGCCGATGTGTCTTGCTTTAGCTTGCTGCATACGCTTTGTCATAGAGTTGTCTTATCAATCAGTCACTTTTTGAGCTAACCAACCCGGAACCGCCACGTGTCCGAGCTGCAGACAAGACAGCCGGCAGGCCTAAAACATATCATTTGTATCATTTGTATCATTTCTGGTCTAAGATCCTTGTTTTAGAGAGAGAAGCTCTAGAGGAAGAAGGAAGAGTTTTAGAGAGAGAAGTGGGGTTCCGAGCTTGATCTTTGAGGATCAAACCGTTAGATTGGAGCTTTGAGGTTAGATTCTTGCTCTACTTTGGTTATTTTTATTGGTCGCCGAGCTGCATTGCATGATGGCATTTGTTTTGCATGCCATGCATTGATTTGAAGTTAGTTTTTGAAAGAGAAAATGATGTTCATGAGTTCTTGAGGAAAAGTCCGGTTTTGATCCGAAAGTGCACGGCAAGAATCATGTTTTTGTGTTTGTTCTTGCACGGTCTTCTTGTATGGGTACCCAGGTCCATGTTTTGAACTCTTAGCATGAAATCTCAGTTTTGAATGAACGAGTTATAATTTTAGCATGCATGTTCTTGATGTTCTTGTTCCTTGCCTTCTTCAAAGGGGAAACCCAGGATTTCCCCGATTTCATCTTTGTATGTGGCCATCAGGACCACACCTCGGCAAGGAGGTGTGGGACCTCGGCAAGACCTGGATGGCACCCAGTGTGTTTCCATGAGATGGAAAACAGTGTTTTGGCACTCAGCATGTTTCGCTTGATATTGATTTAGATTCAGTGGGAGTGCCGAGATCATTACATGTATGTAAAGCTTGTTTTGAGAATGTGATTTGCCATGTGATTTGTCAGGACATTGATCTTTGCTTTGAGCCTACACCTGAGGAGCTAGGTGAGTGGTGCTTTTAATAAAGCTATGTTATACTGTTTTGATAAATCTTGTCTTGCTTTGTTTTGATAAAAGTATTTGTTAAGCATGAATGATTAGCCTACTTCGATGCACCAAGTGTAAGCCTTGTTTTGATGTTATCTTTGAAAAGTCCCTTGTACTGGAGGACTATAAACTTTTGCAAGTACCAAGCATAAAAGTCCCTTGGCTGGAGGACTCTAAACTTTCGCAGCATTAAGTATAAAAGGATACGGTCCTTTCTTGAAAAACTATCGTGTTAAAAAGGGCTACGGGCTTAAGTAACACAAGTCCCTTGTGCTGGAGGACACTAAACTTTCGCAGCACCACCTTGTCAAAAAGGGCTACGGGCCTAAGTGACACCAGTTTCTTGTGTTAAAAAGGATACGGTCCTTTCTTGAAAAGTTATCGTGTTAAAAAGGGCTACGGGCTTAAGTAACACAAGTCCCTTGTGCTGGAGGACTCTAAACTTTCGCAGTACCCTTGACTAATCGATTACGGATCGTACAGTCCCTTGTTTTGCCGATGTCAGTAAGCATCCCTTGAGACTTGTAAGATTGATGGATGAATACGGTTCATTCCTTGGTTTGATAAAGCTTGATGTGTTTTGCTATATGAGGATCTCGGCTAATATTGTATGGTTTTGACATGTTTCGTTTTGAAAGACTTCGGCTATATTCATGCAAAACCTTTATTATTGGTACCATTCACTGAGTTCCAAACTCACCCTCTCTATATATATGTAGGTGATGAGCAGGACGGCGGTGACGCCTAGATGCATTTGCAAAGCTTGTTTTTGGATTCTTGCCACGTCGGCTTAGTCTTGCATTCATGTCGGCGACGACTCATTTACGTTAGCCTTTTTGTGTTTACGTCGGCAAATCTTGAAAATCATGCTTCTTGCTTGTATTTCTTGTATTTTGTATATGTCGGCTGAGAAGCCTTTTGATCAAGATGTAAATTGTATTTTGTTATATATGGATTTGGATGTGAAACCATATTGTATATGTCTTCTCATTTGATCTAAGCACAGCTCTCATGGACCACTTGTATTTTAAGTTATTGCTTCCGCATTTGTAAGCCCCTATGAGTACTCTGTTTGTGTGTGGACTTTGTAACATGGCCTTCGGTAACCTCGGATTACTGGCCATCACGGCAACCAACCTACTAGGGGCGGGTTGGGGTCGTGACATTGGGATGATTTGATATTTGTTGTAATTAAGTAGATATGTATGGAAGAAAAAATAATTGAGAATGAGAGAGGAAAGAGAAAAAGTGATTGATTGATATATAGGAGAGAAAAAGTAATTTTGAATTTTTTTTAAAAAAAAATTTGAACAAAAAAAAAATTTGAAATTTTTTCTCAAAAATTATATCTTAAAATAAAACCAAACAAGCCCTAAATGTAGGCTTAGTCTTTGTTTGGCAATAACTTTTTTAGTTAGCTTTTTAGCTTTTTTGACTTTTTTAGCTTAGGACTTTTTTGTTCGTTTGGTATTCTTGATTGGCTTTTTCAGCTTTTTAGCTTTGGAATAGTGATTTTTTTCTGTCTTTTTGTATTTTTGACTTTTTGTGATTTTTTAACCTTTTTTTGTCTTTTTGTGATTATTTAGCCAAAAATGAAAACCAAACACCACCTTAGTGATTGATTGGGATTTGTGGGGATTTTTTTTTTTTTTTTTTTTGAGAACCTTTTTCGTTTTTGATTTTATGTAAAAACTAAGCTAATTGTTTGAAAATTTATTAAAAGAAATTATTTTTATTAGTACAAAAATTGATATTTTAACTAATTTTTTTAATTTTTTTAATCAAAAATTGACTTTTTCGTAAGGTTTTCAAACAATCTCTTATGTATTAAATAAAGGCTAGAACGGATGTAGATGTCACATGATTTAATTATTTTTTCAAAATGCATCCAAAACATATAAACTGTTTCAATTCTTTTCAACCACTTCGAATAGCTACCATAATTATCAGATTCAATTATAAATTAGAGAAAATTAGTCTAAGATCCCTATTTTATTTTTAGTAATGGAAAAGGTTCACGATATTTTTTTTTTATAATCTAAGCACTACTACAAAAATAGTTAAAGATCACACTCTGATAAAAAAAAAATATCTCACTTTTATTGAAAGTGTGATAAAAAAAATTAGATTGATATATCACACTTAATTTGATTGAGTGTGATAATATTTATTTTTTATGTCACTTTTCAATTAAGTGTGATTATATATATATTTTTTTAATCACACATTCTAATTAAAGTGTGATTATATATACACTACTACTTTTTAATCACACTTTTTAAATAAGTGTGATTATTTATATATTTTTTAATCACACATTCTAATTAAAGTGTGATTATTTATATATTTTTTAATCATACATTCTAATTAAAGTGTGATTATATATACACTACTACTTTTTAATCACACTTTTTAAATAAGTGTGATTATATATATATATATATATATTTTAATCACACATTCTAATTAAAGTGTGATTATATATACATTACTACTTTTTAATCACACTTTTTAAATAAGTGTAATTATATATATATATATTTAATCACACTCCACTACAAGAAAAAGCATATTTGGTGACTAAAAAAGCACATTTGCTCGCTGAAAGTATAGGTTTTGGCAACTAAAAAAGTATTAGTAGCCAAAAGTAAAGATTTTTGACGACTAAAAAAATTTAGTAGCCAAAAGTATAGGTTTTGGCGACTGAAAATCTGTTTGGTTGCCCATATATGGCTTTTACCGACTAAAAAAATTTTAGTAGCCAAAAGTAAGGCTTTTTGGCAACTAAAAAAAAAATTAGTAGCCAAAAGTGAGGTATTGGGTGACTAAAAAGATGTTTGGTTGCCAAAAGTGAGGCTTTTACCAGCTAAAAAAATTTTAGTAGCCAAAAGCGAGATTTTTTGGAGACTAAAAAAAATTTAGTAGCCAAAACTGAGGCATTGGACGACTAAAAAGATGTTTAGTAGCCAAAAGTGAGGCTTTTTGGCGACTAAAAAGAAATTTAGTCGCCAAAAGTGGTAATTTTAGGCCGGGAATTAAATTTTTTAACGACTAAAAAATAATTAGTAGCCAAAAGTATAGAATTGGTGACTAAAATTATGTTTAGTCGCCAAAAGTGGTCTCTTTTTTTTTCTAGTAAATAATTTATTTTTACATAAATTATGTTCAATAAAAAATAATTATCTTTATATATACTTTTATATTAATATGGGTCTATGTACTATAAATAATATATGTTGCATATATAATCATATGGTGTTATAGAGGTGCAATGGAAGGAGTGTGTTGTATAAGGTTTATGGTGCAAGAGGGTTGATGGTTCAAATCTCCACAAGAGCAAATGAGAAGCTAATGAGTGTAATTTTTTTTTTTTCACGAAGAGCATTTGGCAACTAAAAGGTGTGATCTAAATATTTTTAATCACACTTAAAAAGTGTGATCTAAATGTTATTAATCACACTTAAAATGTGTGATTAAAAATGACCCCTTTTAATCACACTCTCAGAGATCACACTTTAATAAAACTTAAAAAGTGTGATTAAATAACATACATCACACAAAAAGAGTGTGATCTTTATCTGTTTTTGTAGTAGTGAAGGTTCCTCCATTTACCACACACACACACTCTCTCTCTCTCTTCAAACCCTTTATCTCTCCTCTTTCTTCGTTACATCCATGGCAGAGAGATTAGGGTTTGGCTCGACGACGATGATGATTTTCCCTAACACTCCTGTTAAAGATCTTCTCACTATTGTTGCGACCGATTTTATCTCCGTTCGCGTTGAAGCTATTACAGAAAAGTTTCTAAAACTCTCTGGAGAACATATGGATCTTGTATCAACAACAGCGATATGAACGACATGTTCACCCAGGCGCCTTCCTTCGGGAACAAATCCAGCTCCGGCGAAGTTGACGCATCACAACCAGCCCAAGTGTTTGAGAAAAAGTTTAAGAGACACGAAAAGCTTCTCAAGAAGTTCACTGAGGCTAGTGTGTACCCTAACTGTTCAATTGTTATGAATTTTCAATCTATGATACTTTCTATTTGCACCTATAGCACAAATAACTAGTTCGTAATACAAATAAACAAATATGAACAACTGTGAAAGAGAGGCGTTTGTTCTTCTCCTTCTGTTTCTCACTCTCATTGTGCTGTTTACATTGTGAATTCTTGTTGTGATGCTTTGTGTTGGCTTTTTGATCAATTTTCTCTGGTTGAGTCAAAACACAATTTTCTCTGGTTTGGTCAAAACACAGAGAAAATTGTTAATAAATCAAAGAAAATTAGTCCAAAACCAAAGAAATTTTAATTTTCTTTGGATTTCTATGTGCTCTCTCATGGAGAAATTTGTGTTTGATTTTATAATGCTTACACATCCCAAATACTAGATATTTAATTCATACATGAATGGAGAACTCTACAATTGTTCTATAAATGTAACTTGAAACGTGTATAGAACCATGCATATTTATCTTCCACTCTTTGACTTCCATATAGGATGTATGAATCAAGTTTAATTTTTATTTTTAAAAAAGTGAATCTGGTGAGGTCTGAATTTAAAGAAAATTAGATTAATTGTTACTAAATAGGACTAGATTTGTGCAGACTTGACAGTCAATTTTAGGGCTGAGCAAGGAATTCGTAAAATCCGTAATTCGATCCGGTCTAATCAAATCCGATAGGTTTGGATTGGTTTTTTGAATCCGTGGTTCGGTCCCGGATTGAAAATTTCAAAATCCGTAGGCCACGGATCCGTTCCAGATTGGAACCGATCCGGACCATCTAGAAATAATCTATATTTTTATACTATATACCTTCCCACACCATATAATTTCTTATCTGATATAAAAACTAAAATGTAACCTAACCTAATCCAGCAGCCTCACTCAT
Source organism: Camellia granthamiana (assembly GCA_036172215.1). Lineage (NCBI taxonomy): Eukaryota > Viridiplantae > Streptophyta > Magnoliopsida > Ericales > Theaceae > Camellia > Camellia granthamiana. Next base: position 132,583,886 of record CM069904.1, on the reverse strand, counting down.
TCACGCCTCTCACTCTCATCTCAGGTCTCTACATCGATGGTGTCTCTCTCTCTTCTCTTTCCCATCTCAGACTGAGTTCTCTCTCACACTCTCATCCATCTCAGATCAGATCGGTGTGCTGCTGCTCGTCTCTCTCTGTCGGTGAGCTAGCTCTCTCTCTCTCTCTCTCTCGGTGTTCTCATCTCTCATATCTCTCTCTCTCTCGGATTGGTGACTATTTTTGTTCCTTTGTTCCCAGATCATCCATCTTAGATTATTTTCTGTTTTTATTTTTATTTTATTTTTCTGATTTCATCTCTATTTTGTGTTGTTTGTTTGATCAATCTGATTGTATTTCATTTAGATATTTTCTCTGTTTTTCCATCTTTTATTAATGAGGGGAAAAAGATTATAGAACAGGGGTTGTTATATGCTCTTGTTTTTCCATTTTTTTTCCATATTTTCGCGACATTGGAAGAAAGGAAAAAGTTATATGCTCTTGTTATGTTGGTTGCTGCTATTATTTTTGTTTGTAATCAATCTCAAGCAAGTTGAGGCATTAAGATTGGGCTTGGGTTCCAGGGGAGAGCCTCTACAAGAACACTTCTGAACTTCTTCATTAAGAGATGGGGTACATGTAGAGGCAGTGTTTGGGTGACCCTACCCTACATCTGCCTTGATTGGTGGTTCATTGGTGGTGATGGTAAGGCTAGTACTCTTTGATTGAGACTCACCTATGCCACTGTTTGGTTTGATGGAGGTTTTAGGTAAAGATGAGAGACACATCTACAAAGTGTGTTAATAAAATATATTTTTTGATTGGTTTAAAATTTTTGAATGTTTAAATTTTGGTGGGATCAATACAGTTTTTGAATATGAGATTCATAATTTTGGACCAATTAGTTCGTGATAGATTTATTTTTGTTCATGGAAATGTAGTGTTGTAGTTTTTGAGAAGCAGCCAAAAAATTTCAAGCTGATTTGTGTTCTAACTATGAGAAATATATGGAAAAGAAACACATCTGCAGAAGAGTGGAAAAGAGAAAAGAATGAGAGAAAATAGAGATGTACAAGTATTGTATTTGAAATTTTAGTGGACAACTCATGGAGTTCTTCCAAACTTCAATTTGTAATTGTATCTTCAATCTCATTTCAAGTCATGTTTACTTATATAATAATGTTTATAGATTTTCAGCAGCTATGTTGCTATTGGAATGGATGTTGTTTATTTATATGGTTTACAGGCTGCTATTGGAATGGATGTTGCTTAATTATATTGTTTACAGGTTTTCAGCAGCTATGTTGCTATTGGAATGGAAATGTAATGTCTATATTTTTTTTGTTATTTAATTATTTAAATCCGTGGTCCTAAACCGATCCAATCCGTGTTTCAACGGATTGGTTTGGATTGGTTCCACAATTTAAACGGATTGGATTGGTTTTAATTTTTCAGGAACCGTAGATAACGGATTGGTCTTGGTTTTCTCCCAATCCGGTCCATGCTCACCCCTAGTCAATTTTGATAATCTATCATTGTTTCTGGTTAATAAAATATTTATTTATTTATTATTGTTCTTGAAAACCCATCATTGGACCTTCTTCAGTTCAAGAAAATCATTAGCTCCATTTCATACAATCCATGAAAGCCTAGCTATATATGCTATAATAGAATCATATAACTTTCCTATAGTAGATATGCCAATTAATTCTTTTCACTATATACTATGATTCAATTTATGATGTTGCAAATTGTCTTTAAACTCAGAGAAATTTCAATTTTCTTTGGTTTGAACCCAGAGAAATTCTCTGCATGTAATTTTGTGAATTTTCTCTAGATGTGGCGATAGAGGAGGAGAGTCGTTGTCGTCGTCATTGACGGTATTGAGATCAATCAAACCACACATCTTTGTGGGGAAATTTTCTAGAAGAAAAGAAAAGGTGGAATTGAAAAGAAATGGAGGAAAGGTTAAGATATGTTCATATATACAGATATAGATATAGTGTGAGCAAATTAGATTGAATTTTCTCTGGACTATGTGAATTTTCTCTGACTATGATCACTGTGTGAAATTTCTCTGGTTGTATGAAATTTCTCTGGTTGTGATTACTGTGTGAATTTTCTCTGTGTTCTCTCTCAAATTCTCTTCTTTTTTTGGAACTACAACTATCTCTTAGCAGGTTTGGCATTATTTATTTATTTATTTAATATATCATTTTTCATATCACTTTTTTGGTAGCAAATGGATTCTGGAAACGGTGTGAAATCTTCAAGTGGTGGAGATAAAGAGTATGATTCACAGACCAAGTCAATCTCTCATTTCTTGAACCACAGTTTTGGCTCTATCTCCAACCATCCACAGCCGTCTCCTCCACAACCACCGCCTCCTCTCTTCCACCACCAACAACCCACTTTGTTTGACTCTCAAGCACACAATCTCGGGCCTTTTTTCTGGTTTAAACCCAGAAAAATTATTGTGAAAATCAGAGAAATTTTCTAGAAATCCAGAGAAAATCTCTAAACTGGAATCCAGAGAATTTCTATGGATCGAATTTTCTCTGGAGAGAAATTTTCTGGATCGAAGATTCAACATTAGCATCAGTCTCTAAACTAAGTTTTCTTTGATACTCTTGCAACAAATCATAACAAAGTTGGCGAATCTTCACAATTTTTTCTTTAACTGTATCTTCATAAAGTTTATCAAAATAAAACTCCTACAGACTAAGTTTGTACCTAGGATCACGTACAACATCAACTCCTATAAGACCATGTATAACCACCCAATATTTATCAAACTTTCCTAGCATTTTTGATTCCATTGACCTAACTACTCCAATTGAATAAGAGAGCCATTGAGAGATTGTTATCCTAATCTCACATAAATTTGGAAAAGTAACATTGGCTGTGGGATATTTAGTTCCAGAAAACAATTCAGTTGCTCTATAAAATATCTTGAACCTCCCACAAATTTCTCTAGCAAACTCCCACTCCTCCTCACTTGGCAATTTTGTATATTGGGTCTTTTATATTTCAAGCGGTAAAATACATCCTTATATAACAAGGCAGTTTGAAGCATCAAGTACGTTGAATTCCACCTAGTTGCACAATCAAGTCCTATCTTTTTAGTATGAAATTTTTTTACTTGACAAGCTGTTTCTTCAAATTTTTCTACCCTTTTAGGAGTTGTTATCCAATAAGCTACACTATCCCGAATTTTCTCTACACCTACTCTTATCACATCCAATCCATCTTTGACAATCAAATTGAGAATATGTGCTCAACAACGCATATGAAATAAAGTCCCACCCAAAAGAAGAGAACTACTATCCAATTTATCCAACAAAATGTTAATCATCGCATCATTGGTGGAACGATTATCAACAGTGATAGCAAATACTTTTCTATCAAGATCCCAATCCATCAAACAATTGAGCAAAGTATCACAGAGAACTTCTTTTGTGTGTGGACATGGAAGATATATGAACCTAAAATCATAAATTAAAACAAAATTTCGATTAACAAAACATTATGAATAGCTTCCATTGTAATTGTTCAACACCAAAAGCACATCAAGACATGTTTTCAGTAGAATGCATATAACATATGATGCAACAAGAATCTGTAATAAAGCATAGATTAATTTATATGCAAAAGTATACCTCAAAATACGGCTTTGCAATGACCAAGAATCATCAATAAAGTGTGTCGTGACCGCCATGAATCCTTTCTTTTGATTACTAGAAATCCACATATCAGTTGTGATTGCCACTTTACTTTGATTGCCCTGTACCAATCTCATTATCATCTCCTTCTCATTGTCATAGATCTTCAAAATATCACTTTTTTATTGTGTTTCAAGAAGGTATTTTAAACAATGGTTGAAGTGCCATCGAATATCTTTTAAACCCAATATGATCCACAATAGACAAAAGGTATTCATGCAAGATTATGGCATTTGAAAGCTCTCTTTTAGCAATATCTTTATCAAAACTATAAGAGACTTTCGAGCTCTCCTTGTTAAAGTTTCTAGTTAAAACTCTTTGCCTCATGTCCATTCATTCCCTTTTCTTAAGAAAACTCCTCTAGTGATCACGCAAATGTGAAGTTCCATGTTTTGGATTACCCCCAAGATGCTTCTTACAATAATTACATATTGCCTTCCATACCCCATCAATTTCTTCCTTCTTAAGGTGTTGCCACACAAAACTTGGGTTTTTTTCTAGTAGCTAAACTAGAATCAGAATCATCTACATCAAGGACATTTTGATTTGGGAGGGGAGGCTGTGATACTAGAGAGGTCTCACTCTCAACTGATATAGATGGTTGTAAACCATCAATGGGTAGTTGGGAGTTTGCTTGAGAGTTTGCTCCAACTTCAGACATTATCAATGCTTAAAAATCCTGGAGAACATAAATAAATAAAAAACCCAGAATCCCTATTTAGGCATTTAGTCAAACAGCTCAATGAAACAAAACAACATTTCAATACATTCACAACTCCAATTCTAATCCTTCAGAATTTCAACAGCAATTTTACATATATATATATATATATATATAATAAATGATAGAACCACATTAAGCTCACAGGAACATGAGATAAAATTGTTTACAGAGTCAACATCTTTAAACCCCATCATCTTAAATAATCAGATCATCACAATCCCATCAAACAATGAACAATTTAACAGAACATGACAAACATAAACTACTCCAATATAACTAGAGGGTTGCAAAGCTGGTGTGTAACCAGAACATAATTTTGCAAACCATGACAAATAAAGTTTTGGGTATTGACATTTTTAGAGTATCAACAACTCTATGCACCACGACAAATGGTCATATATATATTTCTATCTTTGATGCCACTTCCTATCATCCCATTAGGAGTTTGGCAGGATTCTTTGTTTTTTTTTTTTTTTTTTTGCATATGCTTGTGTACACTAACAAAAATAGAAAAATAAATGTCAGATAGGGTAAACAGGGGTAATGTAGGGCAATAATGCTGATCCTTGATTTTTTCTCTCGTGTTAGAAGAGGGTAATGTTTTAAGTTTGAAAAATGTTTTGGAATCTATTGTATCTTTTCGGTCATATCAAGTGTTTTTTTGAAAGTGTATAATAATAATAATAATAATAACAACAACAACAAACCCATTTCAGAAATGAGCAGTAAATGCACAAACCCATTTCAAAACTCTGGTTTAGGTCCTAAGTTAATTCCTTTGCAATGAAAAAATCACTGTTGAGATTACATTCTTAACTCTGGTTTAGGGGACAACCATCATATGGACAAAACCTATTTCAGAAATGAGCAGTAAATGCACCTGAATCAACCATATAAACCAAGACAATGATGTATTGAAATGGGTTCGGCTGAGAGCGAGATTGAGAGAATAAATCAACTGAATCAAGCATATAAACCAATTGAATCAAGTATAAATCAAGAATATAAAACCCTAAAGCCACAATTAGAAAAGGGGGAAATAGAGGGAGAGAGAGAGAGAGAGAGAGAGAGAGAGAGAGAGAGAGACTGTGAGCGAGAGAGATATAGACAGACAGACACACTAATAGTGAGAGAGTGAGTGAGGAAGAGAGAGATAGACAGACAGACACACCAAGATCGAGAGAGCGAGCAAGGGAGAGAGAGAGGGGGAACCTGTGATCTGTAGCTGTGCCGGTGGTGCTTTGCGGTGGTGGCAATGGCCGTGGCAGTGGTAATGTCTTCCGTACGGTGGGCTACGGTGAGGTGTTTGTCTCTTCGGTTTGGTGTCTGATTCTGAGGGTTGAATGTTGTTGTGTGTAACAGAGAAAGGGGCGGGTAGCACTAAAAGAGTTCGCGCGCGCGCCCTAAAAAATTTGAAGATTTAGCGACTAAAAGAAATTTTTGTCAGCAAAAGTGTTATTATTGGTGACTATCCTATTTGGTAGCCATAGGAAAATAAACAGTGACTATTTTATTGGTTGCCAAAGGTGTATTTGGCGACTAAATCTCCATTTGGTCGGAAAAAATTTGTATTTGCTCACTAAATTTTTTAGTTGCTACATATTAACCAAAAAATATATCTGGTTTTTGGCTACTAACATTTATTTTGTAGGCAAAAATTCATATACAACGACTAAAAAAAAAAATAGTAGCCTAAAATTGAGACTAACGACGAGTAATAAATTTTTTAGTCGCTAAAAGTGTCACTTTTGCGACAAAAAGATAATTTAGTCGCCAATAAATAATATTTCCCGACTAAAAAATTTTAGTAGCTAAAAACTCTACCAACGCCGACTAATACATATTTTAGTTGCCCAAAGTCAACTTTTTGGCAACCAAATTTTGTTTAGTCGCCAAAAGTGGTCGCCAAATGTGCAAATTCTTGTAGTAAATTGAAATAAAATTTTAACATCATTAAAAACTGTTAATTAACTTAATTATTTATTAATAAAAGGACTTGTTTGTTATGAAATTAGAAACTTTAGAGGACATAATGTAATTTCTAGAACCAAAGGGGGTAATTTGTAATTTAAGTAATCCTCAAGGGGTATGTTTGTAATTTACCAAAAATTTTATTTAGCAAATTCCATAGCAATGAACTGTAACTTTGACATGCTAACCTTCCAATACTCAGAAAACTTCATATGCTCAACAATAGTACTCTCTCTCTCTCTCTCTCTCTCTCATTGCCTAGAAGTTGCCTTTTCCATGATATCCTGAATTAGCATTGCCATGTTGAGGTGAGAAGAACCTCCTTCCATTGCCCTCTTTGCCATTTCCCCAAGCTGCGTAGCTCTTTTTCTTCTCTTCTCTCTTTCCTCTCCTCCATCCATCAACTTGCCTATGGCCTTCACAACATTATCCTTATGCAACAACATCCCTACTTTCTCCTCCTCTCCCCATCTTATAGGAACCTCCACACCAACACTCACTCCAATCCTCAAAACCTGCACAATTAACTTCTCATTGCAAAATTGCTCTCCAAACATAGGCCATGTGGTCATTGGCATGCCTGCACATATCCCTTCTAGTGTTGAGTTCCACTCACAACGCGTAACAAAACCCCCAATTCCCCAGCGTGACAATATCAGTACTTGCAGTGCCCAACCGCGAATCAAAAGGCCTCTATCTTTGGTCCTCTCCTTGAATCCGTCTTCCAAATTCCATTTCTCCAATTCCTCTACTTTATCCCTTATAACCCAAATGAATGCCTTATTTGATGCTTCTAGCCCCAACCTAATCTCTATCATCTGCGAAAGCGCTTGGCGAGAGAGGCTTCCGAGGCAAACATAGACTATAGTTCTTGATTGTTGCCAGTCAAGCCAATTCAAGCAATGGTGTGTATCAATCGTAGACTTGGTACCTCTCTCGGCCTTATCTAACTTGTCTTCGTTGCATAGCAAAACAGGTCAAATGCACAAAACTTTATTTCCTTTCGCCTTTTGGTATTCTTTTACATACTCTGACTCCAACTCCTCAAAAGTATTAGCCATAGTCCCATACGTTAATTTCTTAGCCATCCTAATCTTTTCACGAATGTTATTCAAACCTGATAAGCTCGGATTGGCAAAACTCGGAAGCTGGGCTTTGGTTAGCTCGATTCGGTCAGGCAAGCTGGGCACAACAAAGTACTCTTGACTCCTTGAAGGCTTTATATTCCTCAAACACCATATGGGTCCGTATATTATGTGACAAAAATAGAGAAAAACAACAAGTTCCATGGAAAACAAGCCTAGGAATATGAAATTTCTGAGCAACATCACTTGTCCATGGCAAAAACTGATCAGAGATTATGCAATTTGGGTTTGGTTTTAACCCACTAAACAGTTGTTCCAATGGTGGTTGTAACATATTGGTTGCAACAAAGAACTTCTGAGCCATGTCAGGCTAAGGGACCTTGTCGAGGTTCTTGAAAAATCTAGAAATCCCCTAGATATTGATTTGTGATTATGTATCAATTTGAAGCAGTAAATAACAATCCCAATCAAACAATCAAGACAAATTGACACAACGATTATAACGTGGAAAAATCACAATTGAAGCGCCTCCAATTGTGATAAAAAACCATAGGCCAAAGTCACAAAACAATCCATTAAGAAGACAAAAGGAATTACACAAGTGTACTCTCAATTACTTAGCGAATCTACGTCTGAATTGAACCAACCCCTATATGCCTATTCCACCACGGTCTTCACCTTGGGATTGTCTTGCCCAACGATGAATCCACAATGTCGATGTCGAATCCACGATGATGAGCCACTCCAGAATCCACCAAAGCTTTAGGCCCAAATTCCACGGAATCTACTGAAGAGCAACATTCTCTTTTAGTATTGAACGAAACAAACAATCCTTTGATGTAGACTTTTCAAACTAGATTTAAACTCAAACAAACATCAAAGAAACTAGCAAAAAAGCTCAAGATATAAACCCTAATATACAAGAAGAAGATTTGGAAACCGTAACCCTAAAAATAGATGAAACCACATATTTATAGAAAACTAATCCGCGATCTCTGCTCGAGCAGACCTCGCTCGAGCATAGAATTCCAACTTCCAGTACTTTTGCAAGCGATCATGTCACGACCCGCTCCCCGTACCCAAGGGTTAAGCATCGTGATGACCAGTAACTGAAGTTACCTCCAGCCAATTCTTGAACAAATAAATAAATGCAAGCGGAAATAATATTTAAGTGAGGGTACCAAAATAATCATCGGAGCTTCTATTTTTATTACAAAATTTATTGACCAAAAAGGCCGATATTTACATATAAAAATATCATAAAGGTGCTGTGTGTGTCTATTCCATAGCCCTGCATCTAAGACTTTCCAAAAACTATTTCTGAATTGCATTGTTTCCTGAAAATTGGTAAACAGTTATAAACACATGGCATAGTGAAAAATATTATGCCAAGAGTATAAGGGACACAAAATAATCATGGATAATTATGTTACTAAAATATTTAAAATAACTTAGTCTGAACAAATAATCATTTAAGTAGCAAAACTGAGATTATGTAAATAAATAACCATAACCACGGTACCGAACAAAACGGAACAGAGGTCCAGATAGAGGTCTAGATTCAAGAGGTGGCTCGTACGGATTATAGAGGTGGCTTCCACAATAGTGTAGCACTTATCTCCGCACAGCACTTTGCTCTGCACAGAACAGAGGTCAATAGATCCATGACAACAGAGGGCCACAAAGTGACCAAACAAAGCCGATGGTTATTTAAATCCCCCAAGGTGTGGGACTCCTGTAGTGGTACTTACAAAACATAATTGTATAAGGTCATAGTCAAATAATCATTAAAAGTTAAACAAACATATTCATGGGTTTCATTTTAAGCAAATAGGATTTAGAAAATAATCAACGTAATTGGAATGTTAATATAATTTATAAAACATAAACTTGTATTTTATGGCAAGTCAAAACATACGTAAAATATATTATGGTGACTCAAGGTATAATATAACTCATCTTAACTTTAATACCTCACTCTTTCTTTCCACTATCAAAGACCTTTTTTACTTCCAATATTCTCCTTCCCTTTCTTTAGTTTCTTTTCCTTTCATTTCCTTTCCTTTCTCCTTTTCTTTTTCCCACAATTGAGCACCTCCTCCCTATTTATAGGGAAGTAAGAACGTCCGCTGGCCAACACGTGGTAGCGTGTATCCTCCCACTGATTCGATTAGATTTATACTTACCTTTAATAAATATTTAAGATAATTACACTCTGCCCCAGTTTTCTAATATAACTATATAAATAAATTAATCCCTAATTAAATTACACTCTATCATATACCAACAGAAAATTAATTATTTATTTTACTACCACACCCATTATTATTATTATTATTATTATTATTATTATTATTATTATTATTATTATTGTTGTTGTTGTTGTTGTTGTTATTTATTTACTCTTACTTTTATATTTATTTATTTACTATCTTTAACTTTAATTTGGCCCAACTAGTATTATAATTCCATATTTCTGTTAATTTGGCCCCAAATAATAATCCCTAATTAATCCCATATTTGATAATCCAATGCCAAATTAGATTCTGTATTTATTATTATTTATTTAATAATATATCATTACATACAATCATAATACTAGTATAAAATTTAAGGGACAACTTAAATTTTCGGGTTGTTACAATCTTCTCTCATTTTAAAAATTTTGTCCTCGAAATTTGTCATATATATAAGCTATCCGCTGTGCACTCTGATAAATATATATATTAGATGATTAATCTGAAAGAAAATATTTCCTCAAAAAAAACTTTACCAAAAACAACTCACTGTCTAGTTGTCAAAAATTATTTTGGGCCAAAATGAGAAACAATCGGTGACTTTAAAAACTTTTCATTAGTTTTATTTTCGAAAAATAAAATAAAAATAAAATGAGAACACAATCAAACAAGCGACTGGAAGTGAAATGACAAAATCATATGTAGGAGTTGAAAGAATTTGAGATGAGCTTCCATTTCTTTTATCCGTGAACTTTCCACTGATGAAAAATAGTTTTAAAATTAGTATCTTTATAATTTGAACTCACTTTAAAAAAAATCGAAATGAATTTTTTTTTGAATATTGAACTTGAAATTATATGTATTTAATTATATTATAATTTTGGTGGGTGCTTGAGCTCGACACCTTTTGTTTCTTTTCCTTCTTTTGCTATAACAAATATCCCTCACAAATTATGCACACACAAAAAATATATATATATATATATATAAAATCATATAAAATTATAATATAATTAAATCGACTAACAAAATATAATATTTAGGTACTAATTATCCGCTATCCTACTTCTTAAATGTACATGTGTCCTATGCTCCAATGATGATTTGTTTTATTTATTTATTTTTTTTATAAACCATTGCTCTGATACCAATTTGTCACGACCCGCTCTCCGTACCCAAAGGTTAAGCATCGTGATAGCCAGTAACTGAAGTTACCTTCGGCCAATTCTTGAACAAATAAATAAACGTAAGCAGAAATAATATTTAAGTGAGGGTACCAAAATAATCATCGGAGCTTCTATTTTTATTACAAAATTTATTGACAAAAAATGCGATATTTACATATAAAAATATCATAAAGGTGTTGTGTGTGTATATTCCGCAGCCCTGCATCTAAGACTTTCCAAAAGCTATTTTTGAATTACATTGTTTCCTGAAAATTGGTAAACAGCTATAAGCACATGGCAGAGTGAGAAATATTATGCCAAGAGTACAAGGAACATAAAATAACCATGGATAATTATGTAACTAAAATATTTAAAATAACTTAGTCTGAACAAATAATCATTTAAGTAGCAAAACTGAGATTATGTAAATAAATAACCATAACCACGGTACCGAACAGAACGGAACAAAGGTCACAAGAGTGACAGTTAAAATAAAGGTCCGGATTCAAGAGGTGGTTCGTACGGATTATAGAGTTGGCTCCCACAATAGTGTAGCACTTATCTCTGCACAGCACTTTGCTCCACACAGAACAGAAGTCAATAGATCCATGACAACAGAGGGTCACAAAGTGACCAAACAGAGCCGATGGTTATTTAAGTCCCCTAAGGGGTGGGACTCCCGTGGTGGTACTTACAAAACATAATTGTATATAAGGTCATAGTCAAATAATCATTAAAAGTTAAACAAACATATCAATGGATTTCATTTTAAGCAAATAGGGTTTAGAAAATAATCCACGTAATTGGAATATTAATATAATTTATAAAATATAAACTTGAATGTAATAATTTATGGTAAGTCAAAACATACGTAAAATATATTATGGTGACTCAAGGTATAATATAACTCACCTTAACTTTAATACCTCACTCTTTCTTTCCACTATCAAAGACCTTTTTTACTTCCAATATTCTCCTTCCATTTCTTTAGTTTCTTTTCCTTTCATTTCCTTTCCTTTCTCCTTTTCTTTTTCCCACAATTGAGCACCTCCTCCCTATTTATAGAGAAGTAAGAACGTCCGTTGGCCAACACGTGGTAGCGCGTATCCTCCCACTGATTCGATTAGATTTATACTTATCTTCAATAAATATTTAAGATAATTACACTTTGACCCAGTTTTCTAATATAACTATATAAATAAATCAATCCCTAATTAAATTACACTCTATCGTATACCAACAAAAAATTAATTATTTATTTTACTACCACACCCATTATTATTATTATTATTATTATTATTATTATTATTATTATTATTATTATTATTATTATTATTGTTATTGTTATTTATTTACTCTTACTTTATATTTATTTATTTATTATGTTTAACTTTAATTCGGCCCAACTAGTATTATAATTCAATATTTCTATTAATTTGGCCCCAAATAATAATCCCTAATTAATCCCATATTTGATAATCCAATGCCAAATTAGATTCTGTATTTATTATTATTTATTTAATAATATATCATCACATACAACCATAATACTAGTATAAAATTTAAGGGACAACTTAAATTTTCGGGTTGTTACAGATCAAACTTCTGGAACCAAAGATTCTCCGCTCGAGCGCACAAATGGCCGCTCGAGCGGACAAGCAACTTTGACTGCATTTTTGCTTTTTGCTTCGGGGGCACTGTCCTTCGACCCCGCTTGGGCGCTACCCCGGACCAGCCAAGGGGCGCTGGCCCCTGGACCTCCACGAGCTGACCGGGCATAGTCAGCAAAGTGGTAAACATAAAAGAATTAACTTCACAAACTTCTCTACAAGGCACAATTCGGGTTGGTTTCGCACCTAAAACTCATAGCCTCACTGAAATAAAAGAGCGAATGTAATTACAACCGAAAGGAGTTTTGTCAAACGGGATTGCCAAGAATAAAAACCTAACAATCTCCCCCTTTGGCAATGCCGTAACAAAACACACCTAACAAATAAAATCCTAATCACCCTAACCCATTACAGCCAACAAAAGCAAACTTCTTCTCAAGGTCATGATCTGCAAAACAGCTATTAGTGCCATAATCTCCAAAACAACTATTAGAGCCACAAGAGTATATGAAAAAGCAATAGACATATGACAAGATCATCTTGAAGCATGAGATGGAAATATGAACAGATATAAATTGGAGATTTTAAGAACATGTAGCATGAAAACATGAAAACTAAGGCACATGCACTCAATAACATTTCTCCCCATTTTTGTCACGAATTGACAAAGGAAGCTCAAAACAACGAGAACAAGATCAAAAACCACACAAGCAGGGACAAGATGATGGAAAAATTAATAACCTGCGAGAAGTAAGCAATAAACAAGCAATGGATAGCAACACACAAACCAACTAATGCCAAACACCCTTAACAAACCAATCCAAGATGAACCAAACTCCCCTTCACTAAAAGCAACCACAAACATTGAAAACAATGAATAAGAAGAAAAAGACAAAAACAAAATATGGTGAAGTAAGTAAGGAATTTTAGATTTGTATCCTAAAAACACACAAGATTATCCAAAAAACATAATTACTTGAAAAGACAATGTGCATAGCTAGTAGAAGATTCCTCATGAAAGAAAGCGATGCATTATGTGAAAAGCATAGATCCCATGATAAAAGTGTGTGTGTGACTCTTGGAATTCGACAAATACAAGATTCAAATCCTAGTAGTGATCTGATAGCTGGACCTCCAGCAAGAGAATCTAAGCATAACTAAGAAAAGTCAAACCACTAGAAATCAAGGGGTATTTGATGAGTAAAAGCGGAGGCTCCCTCTCAATCAATGATTTTTTTTTTCTCTTTCTTTTGCACATTTTTTTTTTCTTTCTTTTACACACTCATTGGTGGTTGACACATTTAAGAGTATGGAAATCGAACCAGAGAAGCATGGATATAATAAGGATAGCGTGGTTGGTGACTATGAGGTAGCCTTTTCCTCATGGCAGGACTACAAAGAACAAAGGGAAAAGACATGGAGATGCAAAAAGATGGAAGGTGGTTAAGAGACTCAACATCACCATGATATGCTTGTGAGAACCTGAATATACAAATCAAATAAATAATTAAGTAATAATAATTTTACAATCTCAAATATTTTGATGGTGAATTTTAAAGTGCAAATTAAATATTTGAAGGGTCTTTTAATTAATTTTAAATCTAAAATAAATTTATGGTGAAAGTCTTTAATTTGGAGGCAAGATTTATTATTAAAAAAAAAAAAAAAATAGAGCAGATGGCGTGACTTGAACTCTAAACCACAAAATTAATAAATAAAGCTCTTACCATTTGAGTTGCATATAACTTTTATATATATATATATATATATTGTATATTTATCTATTTATTTGACCTTATGTGTGCCCACCACTAGTATAAAATAAAATAAACACCAACCCTACTCTCTTATTTGTTCACAACACTAGAAGCCCTATCAGCCAGCCGTGGGTTTATGAAGGAAGGTGAGGGGTGATTCAATCATCAAGATTATTGTTGTAGCCAAGAAGGAGATCTTTGTGTGTGTTGTGTCATATGGCCTTCTTAGGTTTTCTTCTCTTCTTTCTTTGTTCTTTATCCTTATTCTATTGTTATTTAATCCATTGATGGAGAGGTTGTAGGTGTATATATTTTGTGTATATATATATACTGTTAAGAAATGTGAGGAGTTAAATTCATGTATAAAGAATGAATGTAATTCTTAGTTCAAAAATTCTGCACAGAATCACAAATTTTAAAAATCGAGGAATCATATCAAATGGATGAATTTTGAATTGAAATTTTTACAGTAGATTAATTACATATTGAAATTCATATCATAATTTTTGAGAGTCAAAATCTATATTAACTGGTGCGTTCAAATCTGTTCAGAAAACTGGTTTAAGACAGTAACTTCGGAAGTGTCGTTCTCTTTGGGTATAAATCCGAAAATTATGGTTTACAGAGATTGGCATCAGTTCCAATCCTTGCCTTATCAACAGATGGGGGTGGTTTTGTGATTTATAGTGATGCTTCATGATAGGGTTTAGGATGTGTGCTCATACAGCATGGGAAGGTGATAGTTTATGCGTCACGACAGTTGAAAGTACATGAGAGAAATTATCCTACGCACAACTTGGAGTTAGCAGCAGTGATTTTTGCCCTTAAGATCTAGCGACATTATTTGTATGGAGAGTCATGTGAGATTTACACTGATCATAAGAGTTTGAAGTATATTTTCACACAGAAGGAACTAAATTTGAGGCAAAGAAGATGGCTTGAGTTGCTAAAAGATTATGATGTGAATATTTTGTATCATCCGAGGAAGGCAAATGTGGTGGCAGATGCCTTGAGTAGGAAGGTCGTAGTTGGAGATGTAGTTGCTTTGTCTATTGAGATTTGTTTGGTGGAAGACATGAGATGTTTGAGGCTTGAAGTTATTATGCTTGGTGATAGGGCTTATTGTAGTCAATTGACAGTCCAGTCGACCTTGAGAGAACGGATTTGTTTAGCTGAGGAGATTGACCTCCAATGTGAGCGTATTAAAGGAGAGATTGCAGAGGGTATGCATGTAGACTTTGTGGTTAGTGTTGATAGGTTGCTTAGATTTCGTAGCTGAATTTGTGTTCCTGCTAGTGGTGATTTGCGTAAGGAGATTATGATGGAGGCACATAGTTTTAGTTACAACATTCATCCTGGAAGCACTAAGATGTATCGGGATCTTCATGAACATTTTTGGTGGAATGGTATGAAGGGAGATATTGCAGAATTTGTGGCTCAGTATTTGGTATGTCAACAGGTTAAAGTAGAACATCAGAAACCTGCGGGGAAACTATAACCCTTACCTATACCAGAGTGAAAGTGGGATCATGTTACCATGGATTTCGTGTGCGGATTACCTCGTACTAGTAGTAATCACGATGCAGTCTAGGTAGTTGTGGATAGATTAACCAAGTCAGTACATTTTATTGCAGTTCGGATGAACTATTCTCTAGCTCGATTTGCACAGTTATATGTAAAGGAGATTGTTAGATTGCATGGTGCACCTGTGTCAATAGTGTTAGATCGGGACCCTCGTTTTGTGTCTAAGTTTTGGGGTGCGTTACAGTCAGTTATGGGTACTTGGTTAAATTTTAGTTTAGCTTACCACACTCAGACAAATGGGCAATCAGAGAGGATTATTCAGACCCTTAAGGATATGTTGAGGGCTTGTGCTTTGGAGTGGAGAGGTAATTGGGATGATTATTTGCTGCTCATGGAGTTTACGTATAATAATAGTTATCATTCTAATTTGGAGAGTAGCTCCTTATGAGGCTTTGTATGGGAGGAAGTGTAGATCTCCTTTGTGCTAGTATGAGGTTGGTAAGAGGCAAATGTTGGGACCTGATTTAGTGGAGGATGCAATACAAAAAATTATCACCATCAGAGAGAGATTATTGATTGCTCAGAGTAAATAAAAAAGTTATGCTGATTATCGTAGGAGAGATTTAGAGTTTCATGTGAGGGATATGGTATTCTTAAAAGTATCACCATGGAAAGGAGTTATCAGGTTTGGAAAGAAATGAAAGTTGAGTCCCAGATATATTGGTCCATTTGAGGTATTGGAGAAGGTTGGTGAGGTTGCGTACTGTGTTGCTCTACCCCCTAGGTTGGTAGGAGTGCATAATATGTTTCACGTGTCTATGCTGAGGAAATATGTGCACAATCTGTCGCATGTGATAGATTATAAGTCGCTTCAGATTAGAGAGGATTTTTCGTATGAGGAGATGCTTGTTCAGATTTTGGATTCGAAAGAGAAAAATGCGCATACAAAGGCCATTAAATTGGTTAAGATACTGTGGCGTAATCATCTAGTTGAAGAGGCGACTTGGCAATGCGAGGATGAGATGCGCGAAAAGTATCCACGTCTATTCTCATGATTTACTCAGGTTGGTTTCGAGGACGAAACTTTTCTTTTAGGAGGGGAGAATGTGAGAATCCGAATATACAAATCAAATAAATAATTAAGTAATCATCATTTTACAATCTCAAATATTTTGATGGTGAATCCTAAAGTGCAAATTAAATATTTGGAGGGTCTTTTAATTAATTTTAAACCTAAAATAAATTTATGGTGAAAATTTTTAATTTGGAGGCAAGATTTATTATTAAAAAAAAAAAAATAGAGAAGAGGGTGTGACTTGAACTCTAGACCACAAAATTAATAAATAAAGCTCTTACCATTTGAGTTGCATATAACTTATATATATATATTTTGTATATTTATCTATTTATTTGACCTTATGTGTGCCCACCACTAGTATAAAATAAAATAAACACCAACCAACCTACTCTCTTATTTGTTCACAACACTAGCAGCCCTAGCAGCCAGCCGTGGGTTTATGAAGGAAGGTGAGGGGTGATTCAATCATCAAGATTATTGTTGTAGCCAAGAATGAGAGCTTTGTGTGTGTTGTGCTGTATGGCCTCTTAGGTTTTCTTCTTTTCTTTCTTTGTTCTTTATCCTTATTCTATTGTTATTTAATCTATTGATGGAGAGGTTGTAGGTGTATGTATTTTGTGTATATATATACTGTCAAGAAATTTGGGGAGTTAAATTCATGTATAAAGAATGAGTATAATTCTTAGTTCAAAAATTATGTACAGAATCACAAACTTTAAAAATCGAGGAATCATATCAAACGGATGAATTTTGAACTGAAATTTTTAAAATAGAGTAATTACATATTGAATTTCATATCATAATTTTCTCATAATTTTTGGGAGTCAAAATCTATATTAACTGGTGCATTCAAATCTGTCCAGAAAACTGGTTTAAAACAGTAACTTCGGAAGTGTCATTCTCTTTGGGTATAAATCCGAAAATTATCAAATTAGCGTCATTAGAACCGGTTTAAATTTTTGGCCTTGCATTGATTTCTCATGTGTACTAAGAGAACCATTAATTTCTTTAAAGTGCTGCAGAGAACAACCTGTTTGGATATAATTAATTGTAAATAATTATTTTGTTAAGCAAATCAAGTGAAACCATTTGGGTTTGAAACTTAGGATATATTAGTTGATATCTGGAGGGTTTTGGAATTTTTCAAATAGCATGGAGTGGGTTTTGTAATTTTCAAAGTCAGCGAATAGATTGGGAAAACTTGTTTAAAACTCTGTTTTATCTTAAAGTTACTTTTAATTAAGTTTCGATCTGAACCTATGTCTTTGGTAATTTTAGACCTTGAAGAGCATGAGCTTAGGTGATATTTAAAAGTAACAGTGAGTTGGGTTAAGCCGTGTTAGTGCGCTTTAGTTTGGAGTCACTTAGTTCTTATTCTTTAGTATTTTTAAGTTAGTAGTGACGTGTAGTTTCATACTTGGTTCAGGGCATTAGTTGGACTCTTATACGCTATTCGAGGATTACATTGTTCTGTTTTTAGGTGAGTAGTTGCATGCTACATATTTTTATAAATGTTCCCCTACCCTAAACTATTGGAAAATTGAATTGTTGTTTCAGGACTAAATTGTTTTGATAAATTATTATAGTATCAATGGAATTAAATTATTTCTGAAACATGTGTAAACCTGGCATACTGTAAACTATTTGTTAGGGTCTCATATTTATAATGGTGAACTACCATGTTTTGCGAAACTGAATTGTATTGATTATCGAGACCATCTGTATATTTAGTCCAGGGAAATTATTCCACTGTGTGTGGTGACTCTGGCCACTAGGGAAAAGATCCGGGTTGGGCCGTGATGACTCTAGTACTCAACGATTGTAAGGAAAAGACTTCGGTTGGGCTAGGTAACCTTCAATCGGATCGTCGTAGAGAAAAGGCCCGG
Source organism: Camellia granthamiana (assembly GCA_036172215.1). NCBI lineage: Eukaryota > Viridiplantae > Streptophyta > Magnoliopsida > Ericales > Theaceae > Camellia > Camellia granthamiana. The sequence continues at coordinate 132,565,149 of CM069904.1, read as the reverse complement.
ATTGCCACCCCGAGGATGACTCTTGGTTCGATATTGGATCCAACGGGCTTATTGCCTTGAGAACTGTGTGGCATGTTACTTATTATTCTTGGTACCTAGAAAATTATTGGTGTTCATGTCATAATCTGTTTTAAGTGAAAAATGTCATTTATCATGTTCTTGAGAGACATGAGTATTTTAACTGTTGAACTGTGAAACCTTCTTTTTGAAACAGATTATCTTTATCAAAAGTGTATGCCAATCTAGTCTCTGTGATATGTATCTTATTTTGGAATTGATCCCTGTTTTCAAAACTGTATTTACTATCCATGTTGCTATTTACTGAGCTATTATCTGACTTAGTTGTTTATCATTTCTAGGTGTTAGAAGGATTTAGAGTGGACTCGTGGCATAGTGGAGACTCAATTGCATGGACCTCTAGGACATTCATTTATTTTGTTTTAGATTATTATGTCAAGTTTGTGCATATTTTTTTTTATTTTTATTGAGGTTCATTTAGGATTATTTTGATATGTGGGCTATTTATATCCCATAAGTTTGGATGGTATTGATTACGGTTGGTTTTGCCGTTTATACTTGTGGCATGTCACTTGATTGAGTTTGGTTATTTATTACTGGACTTTTGTATAGTTGTTCAATGTGATTATGGATTAGTGGTTAGGCTTATGTGTGCCTTGGGCTAAGGCCCTGTGGGCCACGGCCGGTCATACTCGGGTTTGGGGTGTGACAATGCCAGTATAGGTTAATTTCTCTAGAAAAGCAAAAGACACATTGCTAGAAGTCCATAGAGAAAAAATGATCACTAAGGCGGAAGACTCCAATATTTGCTAATCCAAGAGTGTGTACAGAATGAGACATACTAATCAAAGAACACACTCCGAAATGAGTAATGACCACAGAAAGCACACACATATTAACATGCAATGGATATTCTCATCAATGCCAATATGCACCAAGGACTTCTCAAAAATTTCAAGTTTGCAAAACCATATTAAGAAAATCTTTTTGGATTTTTTTTTCTTTCTAAAAAAGCAAGCCATAAAATGAACAAGCACACACTAAATGATACCACACATTAAAATACCCAAAAAGAAAAAACACACAGAAACCCAAAAAAGAAAAAAAAAAAGAAAAAAAAAAGAAGGAATAAACAACTTAACATAAGTCAAGTTTTCTCACTCAAATTGCTTTAGTATGAACAAAGTTATGAAAATTGCGGTTCTTGGGTGGTGTCTTGACGTTGTGGTTCCCTTCTCTTTCAATGGGAACCTGTCTCGACTTGGTTTCCAACTTCCTATTCCTAGGTCTAGGAAAACATAGCCTCTGCTCATGTTTGGTCTCCAACAAATCAAAATAACGAGGTCTAATATGACCCTTAACCTCATTACCACCAATAAACTGTCTCCTACCCCACGAGATGTTAGAATTTTTTTTATCTCTATGAGACACTCTCCCATGCAACTCATAACAATAAGGGCAAATATGATCATATATACCACAATGATGACAAATAAAAATAGGGTGTACCTTATTTTCTTTGGCCTTACTAACTCTAGGAAGATTGAGAAGTCTTTCCTCTCGTTGAATCTTGTGCTCCCCTTGCACTTGAGTTCTTGTATCATAAGATGTGGATGCACTCGGTTTTTGCTCTTTGTTATCACCAAAGCCAATGCCACTCTTGTCATAACACATTTGTTGAGACCCAATGATATTGTCCAAAGTCTTTGATCCTTTATTCCAAAGACCAATGGTAGCTATAGCACACCTGAGCTTTTCCTCTTTCTTGATCATTAGTTCTTCCAAAACAACTTGAGACATCTCGAGAGTTTCAATCTTTTCTTCATACGTTGCATAGATTTGCCACAAGTCAAGAGTTTTGAACAAAGAGCTTATCGATCATTAGATATCTTGACGGCATCATTCCTAGCCTCGAAAATCTCCTCATTTAGTTTGACATTCTCACTTTCACATGCTTTGAGTTTCATAATGAGTTTGTCATTTAATTTGGATAAGTTAAGAGATTCCTTATACAACTTTTCATAAGCTTACTGAAGCTCTTCATCATCACTCCCTGAGGATTCATCATTAGTGTCATTCTCAACAGGTCTCTTTGGATACTTTGTTCGTCCTTTAGTTTCGGAAGCCACCATGAAAGCAAGGAATTGTTCATGCCCCTCTTCGCCTTGTGCTTCATTGTCACTTTCATCTTTATCAGACTTTGATTCATCATTCCAAGTGATAGCGAAGGCTTTCTTCTTCCTCAAACGAGTAGGGCATTCTTGAGCAAAGTGGACAAATCCTTAGCATTCATAGCATTGGATTCTTTCAATGTTCCCTTGTATTTTTCCTTTCTTCTTCTGGGTTATAGAATTAATTTTGAATTTATCTTTGCCTTTGGATTTATGAGTTGACTCCATATCAGAAAAGACTTTTTAAATTGTTTTACGAAAGCATCCGTAATCTTGGAATCAATCTCACAATCCTCATCAGAATCCTTTCCAACTGTATGAGCACTATTAAAAGCAATATCATCTTTTTGTTTCTTTTTGAAATTTCTATGTGCCTCATAAGTTTGGAGATTTCCAACCAAATGATCCAGCTTGAGGTTGTCAACATCTTGAGCCTCCTCAATAGCCATAACTTTTGGTTGGAAGCGATTGGGCAAAGACCTCAAAAATTTTTCCACAATCTTGGATTCCGGTATTTTTTACCTAAATTGAAGCTGGAATTTACAATGTCACTTAACTTTGCATAAAATTCATCAAAGGTTTCACTATTTTTCATTGAAAGGTTTTCGAAATTAGACGTGAGCCTTTGAAGTTTTGAGCATTTAACAGAAGGAGTACCCTCATGAATAGTTTGTAAGATATCCCAAGCCTCTTTTGCGACTTTACAATTGCAAATTCGACTAAACTTTTCAGGATTGATGGCGCAAAAGAGAGAATTGATAGCTTTACTATTCTAGCTACTATTTTGATAATCAGTTGGGTCCCACTTATCAATTGGTTTGGAAAAAGTTACTCCATCAACGGTAATCGTTGGTTCAGTCCACCCATACATGACAAATTGCCAAACTTTTTCATCAATAGATTTTAAAAACGATTTCATCTGAACTTTCCAAAAAGAATAATTAGATCCGTCAAGTAGGGGTGGTCGAACCATAGAATTCCCCTCACAAATTGAATCCATTATCACAAATCAAACAATATCTCACTCCAAAAGTTTAAAAAAAAATAGAGCGACCCGCTCTGATACCAATTGAAAAATCTAGAAATCCCCTAGATATTGATTTGTGATTATATATCAATTTTAAGCAGTAAATAACAATCCCAATCAAACAATCAAGACAAATCGACGCAACAATTTTAATGTGGAAAAACCACAATTGAAGCGCCTCCAATTGTGATAAAAAACCACTGGCCAAAGCCATAAAACAATCCGCTAAGAAGACAAAAGGAATTACACAAGTGTACTCTCAATTACCTAGCGAATCCACGTCCAAATTGAATCGACCCCTATATGCCTCTTCCACCACGATCTTTACCTCGGAATTGTCTTACCCAACATTGAATCCACAACATCGATGTCAAATCCACGACGATGAGCCACTCCAGAATCCACCAAAGCTTCAGGCCCAAATTATACGGAATCTACTGAAGAACAACACTCTCTTTTGGTATTGAACGAAACAAATAATCCTTTGATGTATACTTTTCAAACTAGATTTAAACTCAAACAAACATCAAAGAAACTAGCAAAAAAGATCCAGATATAAACCCTAATATCCAAGAAGAAGATTTAGAAGTCGTAATCTTAAAAACAGATGAAACCACATATTTATAGAAAACTAATCCGCGATCTCCGCTCGAGCACAAGAATGACTGCTCGAGCGGACCTCGCTCAATCGTAGGAAAGTTCGCTCGAGCGTAAAATCTCAACTTCTAGTGTTTTTGCAGGCGATCAAACTTCTGGAACTAAAGATTCTCCGCTCAAGCGCACAAATGGCCGCTTGAGCAGACAAGCAACTTTGACTGCATTTTTACTTTTTATTTCGGGGGCGCTGCCCCTTGACCCTTCCTGGGTGCTGCCTTGGACCCGCCAAGGGGCGCTGCCCCCTGGACCCTCACGAGCTAACCAGGCATAGGCAACGAAGTGGCAAATATGAAAGAATTAACTTCACAAACTTATCTGCAAGGCACAATTCAGGTTGGATTCGTATCTAAAACTTATAGCCTCACTGAAATAAAAAAGCGAATATAATTACAATTGAAAGGAGTTTTGTCAAACAGGATTGCCAAGAATAAAAACCTAACAGTTCTCACACCCTTCGGGCAGTCCAGCTTGGAGACATGGGAATCTAAGTTGGGGAAATTTGATTTGGAGTCCAGATTGTTGGGCATAAGCAATAACTGTTGTGAATCAATTGGCATTGAGTGGTGTGGTAACTATGGTGACATTAACACCTTGTTGTGCTAGTAATCTGGCTATGTCTATCATGGGGATCATGTGGCCATAGGCCATTAAAGGGAACAAAATGAAGTAAAGCTTTTGAGTTTGGGAAGCCATGGCCATTTAGCTTGAAGTAAATGGAGAGATTGATATGGGTTGCCCTGCCTTCTCTTTTGTTTAATAGTCCAACTGAGAAGGTTGGCCTATTAGGTGTAACTTGGACCTTGGTGATTGTGTTCTCTCTAAATATCAGATTTAACTTTTTGTTGCCATGTTTTAGGGGTTTTTTTTATTATAGATTTATCTGATTCAAGTAAAAGGAGCATTTTGCATAAGTCTTAAAATATGTATATATATAAAAGTCTTATAATATTTTTTAAGTGATTAAATTTGTTCCCACACTCAAAAACATGTTACTCTCCTTCTTATTGACGGTTACTCCACTTGGTAACTTAATTGGTGTTGTGAAAAAGAAACATAATTAAATAAATGGTCTTCTTTTCGACTCTAGTTAGTTTCATAAATCAAAACAAAAAGAAGACAATCGGAATTAAAAGAAAGACCACCTATTTAACTATCTAGTTAAGTTATAACTTACAAGTGAGGCTCATTTTATCCGTACAGCCAATAAGGAGTGTAACCTTCACACAGTTTTTGAGATTATAAACAAATTTGCTCTCTGCTTTCCTACTGTAAGAGCCAGGGCCGGCCTTAAATTTTTGGACGTCTGGGAAACTTATATTCATAAAGAAAAAAAAAAATCATCTTGTTTAGTATCATTACTATTGATTGATACTAAAATAGATATTAAAATTTATTCAAAAAAAAAAAGAAAAGTAAAATACCAAAATTAGGAAAATTTTATTCAATTAAAATGTATTGGATATGTATTGAAGCGATTGTTGTTTATTAAATATGTTGTTTATGAGTCTGGTTGCATTGCATTGTTGTTTATTGAATATGTTGTGTATGAGTGTGATTGCAATTGAATTAATTGTTTATTTCATTAAAATCTAATAAACAAAGAAGGTAAAAAAAAATAGGACAAATTTATTTATTCCACTAAAATCTGATAAAGAAGGTAACAAAAATATATTAGGGGGCCTATTTTGGGCCACAAACATTTAGTATGTATGTATATGTGGTGTTTCTCATTCAAGGGTTACCAACATTTTGTATATATTTTAATTTCAATTGGGCCAAACTACACTCAATATGAGCCCAATAGAATATTTTTGGGTCCTTTAGATTGGTCCTAAAACAACAAAAATAATTTGGACCTATTTATATTTGCAATCTAATATAATATTTTTCTAAATTTGAGGGCCCTATTTTGGGCCAATTTTCTGGGGCCTAAGGTACATGCCTCAATGGCCTTAGCCTATAGCCGGTTCTGATAAGAGCATGCTGTGTCAAAAAAATTTGGACAAATTATATCAGTGATGGATGTAATTTGTCTCTTGCTTTAATTTGGTTTTTGTCGTTCTAATGTTATGAATTTTTCTTTTTAATATTTTTATATTGTGTCAATTTAGTTTAGTTGATAACATCTATTCAAAAATTAGACAAAAAATCAAGAGTAAAATGATTCATTCAAAATGGAATCTCAACTTTTCAATCACTTTGAGGAGGGTGAATAGTTTATATTTTGTAGGATAAACGGCAATTTTAATTATTAAAGTATACATTCTTTGTTTTTTAATCCCTTAAGTTTTAATGTTATCATTTTGGTCTTTAAATTTGTCAATTTGAGTCAATTTAGTCTTATCAATAACGTCTGTTTACATTTATAATGGAAAAAATATTTTATTTTTGGACAAAAGACAATTTTGATTCCTAAAGTCTGCATTTCTTTTCATTTTAATCCCTCAAGTTTTAAATTTTTTTTTTATTTTGGTCCTAAAAATTGACAATTTGAGGTAGGACCAAATTGACTTAGATTGACAACTTTGAGGACTAAAATGACAAAATTTAAAATTTGAGAGATTAAAATGACAATAAATGCATACTTTAAGGACCAAAATTATCTTTTATTCATATTCACGTTACCAATGTTGGCAGATGTTAGACCTAGGACCAAATTAAATCAAATTGACAAATTTGAGGACCATAATGACAAAATTGAAACTTAAATGATTAAAATAAAAAATAACACATAGTTTAGATATTAAAACTGTCTTTTATCCTTATTTTGTATATTAATTTCAGTATAGTTCTTAAAAAGACATTATCAATTGAACTAGATTGTCAAAATGTAAAAATTTTAAAAGTAAGTTTAATGCAACTAATATTCAAGGACGAAATTAACACTATATACAAATTACAATAAGTACAATTGTAATTTATCCAAAATTCTATGTCTCTTTGTCCTGACTCGTTGGTAGTCGTTTTATTGTGTCTCAAGTTTTTGTGTTAGTCACTACAAATTAGGATTTTAGAGTAAAAATTTTAGGGATAAAATCACTTTTTCGGAACAAAATATTTTAGTAATTAAAAGTGTTAGATATTTAGTGATGAATTATTATGTTTTTGAGACTAAATTTTTTATTTAAAACATAAATCTTTTTTTTGCACCAAATTATTGTGTCTCTAAAAGTCCATTTATTAGAAGATGTTTGATAACATCATTCATCACTTAAAATTGAATGTATTAAGTGATAATCAATTAAGCATATTTGATACTATAATTAATATCATTTAAAAATTTAAGTACCTCTTAAAATGTAAACTAAAACTTAAGAAAGTTTTAAGTCATACAAAACTTACTTATTTTTTACTAAATTTATAAATATTAAACATAAATATCGATATTTACTATTATAAACTCACTACTACTATCACCACCACGGCTATCACTACTACCACCATCATTTCACTGCCACCACTACGACCACCATCACTACTGCTACCGCTACCACCATCATCACCTTCATCACCATGGTCATTATTGTCATAAACATTACTATCATTTTATTACCACTACTATTGCTATCACTACCATTACCACCGCCATCATATCACTATCATTACCACTGCTACTACCACCATCACCACCACTATTAATGCTACCGCTCCCACCACCCCTACCATGCCACCACCACCTCCACCATTACTATGCATCACTGTTACCACCACCATAACCATTATCACAATATAAAAATTAAAATATACAATTTAAAAATAATAAATTTTAAATTTGATTATATACATATCAAACAACTTATTTTCAGTTCAGCATTTAAATTTTTATTAAACAACTTTTCAGCTCAAAAATTTAACATCTAGTTGTCAATACTTAATTTTAGTTTTCAGTCTTTAATTTTCAGTTTTCAATTTTATCAAACACAACCTTAGTGACATTTTTCAAATTTTGTTGATAATTTTATTTTATTTTTTAAAAAGTTTGCACTGTAACATTTTAGCGATGACTCTCGTGACGGCAAGAATTAATTTCTAAATATATTTTATAATAAAATTTTTACTTTTAAAAATAAAAAATATGTTACTGTGAATAATTGAAACAAAAAGATAACGATGATTTTTGTATTATAAATAAATTGACATAGGCCAACAAGAAAGTTTGGATAGGGGTCCCTATAACCTTTACCATCTCAAGTGTTTCCAAAATTTCATATTCACGGCGTTCAATCAAATAACAAGTGCTTCAAAAATTGTATGGCCATACAAATAAAGAAAAGATGAAAAATTAAGAGAACATCATTGAATAAGTGTATAACCATGTGGTATTCCTAACTCATATGGGCTTGTTTGAGAAGACACTTTGGGCTCAAATAGTTATACAAAATAAAATATGGTATTTTAGTTAAATAAGACAAATGAGTATTTTAAAAATATGATTAAAAGTTGATTTTTTGACTTTTTGATATTTTTTGTAAGAGAGAAGTGGGTTAAAAATTAAGAAGTGACTTTTAACCCATTTCTCAAAATAGGCTAAATCTCACATCAACCCATACTCATTTCATTTTTCTCTCACGAAAGTTAAAAAAATTAAAAATTTATCCCAAACGAGATTTTTTAACCCCAAATTAAAATAATTAAAAAATTAAAAGCCAACTCACATCTCAAACGAACTCATAATCTCTCGAGCAATGATGCATAAGAGACGATATCATCATCTTGGTAGTTTATTCGTCAGTTGTGGGCAGCTCCATCTATGATGCATCAATATTAGTTTTAACAAATCAAGTGTCAAAAAATTTGATAAGTAAATCATATTATATGACAAGCTGGATCACATTATGACCAATAAAATTAGGACTCATAGTAAACAAAAACATGAAAACTTACCTCATTTTTTACATTTAATTTTAGTCAATAATAATCAACATTTATTTATTTTTGGTTATTTAGATTTAATACTTGAGATTGATTTGATGGATGGTGCACCAAACTCAACATTGCTATACCAAAGAAAAACAAAAAAGCTGGGGTCCAGAAATATGTCCCAAAATTTATCAGGATATCAGTGGTGGAGATTAAATCGATAAAATATTGATTCTATAAGTGAAATGAATTTGAACTATTAATTTTTACAGAAATGTTTAGGACCTCCTTTTTTTTGGGGAATTTCATGACCCCCAATTTGATCTAAGTCCTTGATGTGTATGTGTGGTCCACTCATGTATGTGTGGGTCCCACATTATGAGTGGTTGTGATGAGAGTGGGGGGTTGTGAGGGTCATGTATATGTGGATGTCTCTATCACAATTGAAATTTTTATTTCTCAATAAATTTTAGATAGATACTTCTAAATTTATAGTCTTGTTGAACCTGTGGATGATGTTATTTTTTAGAATAAAGATTGAAAGTTCTTTTAGAACTTTAACAAGAGCTTTAGTGATGTGGTAATGAGTGAGGCTCACATATAATATGATATGTGTGCCTATATTTTTATTTTTTATTTTTTTTTCTCTTATCATATCATTAGAGCCCTCTTTAAAATTTTAAAATTAGAGTTACCTATCATTATTGTATTTTTTATGCAAATAAGATAAGATCGACATCTTTCAGTACGTAAAAGTGAAAAAGTGAAGCTGTAAAGTGGTGAATTGTGACTAATAAAATTTTCTTTGCGAAAGAGGAAGATACAAAAGTAGCCAAATAATTAAATGTGATAGTTACATTGAAAAAAAATGCTATCAATGTGATACTTATCACATTGAAAATGCTATAGCTCTTATGATTAGGAAGATACTATCAAAAATCTCATGATAAAAAAAAAATTATCAATTTTATATTTATTAAGCATTGATCTCATAATCTTTTAATTAGATTTATATATGAATTATCAATTGAGCTAGTCTAATTAATTATATTAAATATATATTGTTAGGAAGGACGGAATGATAGAGAGAATACCAGGGCCACACACTTATGCCCAATTAAAAAAACATTACTAATATATGGCACTTTCAATTTAGTATACAATTCTTTATTAAAGGTAGCCCCTAACTTTTTGTAATTGGTATGGCACCCCAGATAATAAATGGTATTACCCACTCTTTTTCTTGGTTATGACACTTCTTAACAAGAAAACACCATTTAACTAGGAGCAATAAGTTTAGGTAGCTATCTCAATTTGTCAAAAAATTTATCAGCTGCATTGATAAGTTAATTAATTACAATACTATTTTTTTTCTTCTTCTTAAAAGTCTCTACTTTAAAGTGGACTACCATGTAAGACCATACTATCAATGAATCTAGACATTTAATTTCAAATTCTAAACTTCTTTGTATTGTTTTTGTTTTAGTTCATAGAACTATTGTTATAGAATTTCCATTCAACAATTATTGGAGGAAAATTATTGGATTCTTCTAGAACGCCATGTTTTCATACTCTTTTACTAATCATTATATAATATGTCGTCTCTTGTTTTCTAATCACCTAATATAAAATCATATTCCCATTATTGTAACATGACCACACGTCTAAATTTATTGTATTTCCACTACTTTCAGAGGTGTCTGCTAGTTCTTGGGGGTCAATTTCAATTAATGAATCCACTTTAATCTGCAAAATTTATTTTGTTTCTTGTTTTTTGAAAGGAGGAATTATACTCCAGTTGGAGAAAATTTGTTTCTTACACAAATATGAAAGGATGTAAAACTTACATCCCATCACAAAATCATCACTTGAACTTTATGTTGGAAAAATAATGATTTTTTGGTGACTTTAATGCAATATTAAAGTGGTGCCAATCCTCAATTGAGATGGAGTAAAGTGAGTTTAGATTCTTTGTAGTGAGATCTTTACTGAATGACCAAAAATCATTAGGTTTGAATGAGAAACTGACTCACTAAGTTGGCATCGTGAAAGAGGAGTTGGAAAGATGTGTCACGACCCAAACCCGGCCCTATGGGTTTAGCACCGTAACTGGCCAGTAATCCGAGATTACCGAAGGCCTGCTGAACAGTAATACAGTAAAACAGAGTACAGGGCCTGGCGGAAGCCAATACAGTAAATAAATAGTGTCCATTGAGCTGTGACAATCTGTATGCCAAAAACATTTTGATGCATTCATTCAACTCAAAACAGTACAGTCTATACAATCATATACAACCATTCAGTGCGGGGACTTTAATCCCTCGATAACAGTACAGTAAACAGTAAACGGTTTATACAATTATACAAAACAGTCAAGAGACAGGTGGGGGACACAAAAACACCCCAAGCCATAGCATGGCGTCTCGGAACCTCGTAGTGAGGCACATAGGCTGGCTTGACAAAACTGGGGGACTAACCCACGCTCCTAGCTCCGGTCTGGCTGCTGAGACCTACATATATATATAAACAGTGAGCTAAAGCCCAGTGAATAACATAATGTATAAAGAGGTTAAGAATGTAATGTCCTTACAGTAATGAGAACAGTTCATTAAACAGTATTTCAGTCTTTCAGTATGTCAGTCAATCAATCATATGTGGTACATCCGTTAGCCTATAAACAGTAGGTCCAAAAGGACCGGGCCTCAACGGACCCAACAGTAGTGATGGCCATCAGTCAGTAAACAGTATGGTTCCACAAGGAAACCGACAGAGCTCTGTAACAGTAACAGTCAATGCTAAGGATGCCACAATACAGTTCACAATACAGGACATACATTCATTCAATAAACAATATCAGTTCAATAAACAATTCAGTTCAGTATTCAAAAGATAACCATTTTGAACATATCTTTACACAATCTGTTACTCACAGAGATTGGGCTACAGTATGCTAGAGCGCGTCCCCGAGTGCCAACCCTAAACAGTGAACACATTGAACACACTCTAAGTTTAACAGTTGGGGAAGTACAATAATTAACTTCCTATTATGCCTCGGTGTGTTCTACATCTATATCCTCATTAAGATGTCTTAAACTAGGCCTAAGAATGCCTAGGATGGAATGAGGATGCAAAGATGCACTTAGAAAACATTTGCAGAATTTTCAGCCAAACAGAGCCCCGCTCGAGCGCAGGTTTCCCCGCTCGAGCGTACAGGCAAACAAAGGTCCCCCGCTCGAGCGCAACATCCCCCGCTCGAGCGGACCAAAAAGTACTGGATAGGTGAAATCTCCGCTCGACGCCCGCTCGAGCATGTCACCCAGTCCTCCGCTCGAGCGCCCAATTCTCCGCTCGAGCGGACTGATGCACAATGCAAGATGCTGGGAGCTCGACTTCTCCGCTCGAGCGCTACTTCCTCCGCTCGAGCGGACAACAGAAATCTGGGAATCCCAGATTTGAGTCCCAAGCTCAAAACCAAGTTCAAAAGCAATGTTTTCGATCCTCTTGGGCTATTTTCTGGAAAAACTCTTTTAAACACATAGAATAACATGTTTCAAAACTCAATTTAAGAAATCAAGGCCCAAGGGTGTTTCAATTAAATTCAATTTCAAACTAATTTTCAAGAACAATATGTAACCATGCAATGTATGAGTTTCAAACCAATTTCAAGCTTCAAATCTTGCTCTCAAGAGCTCAATAGTTGGAAAACAAAGTGAAAACATGGACTTTAACTTAAACATGGACATGCATGTACAATTCACCATGTATTCAACTTCCAAATGCACCAAAATGGCCATGCATGCAACAATTAAGGTCCAATTCAACATGTATGAGCAAATTCATGGCCTAGCTCTCTAATTGGGCATGAACCATGCAAAATGAGGCTCAAAGACAACAAAATGGAGATGAAGTCACTTACCTAAGTCTCAATTACAAGGTTTATGAGCTCAATTAGCAACTACCCTTCAATTTCTTCAAGTATACAAGCCAATTCCTAGTTGATTTCACAATTCTCCCATTTCTCTCTCTCTAGTCGGTTCTCTCTTCACAAAATGACTGATATAAATGTTTTGGTTGCATGTAATAAGGCTCAACCTATAATAAACAAAGGCCCCACTTTGATGGCAATGTGGTAAATAAGTCAATCTTGGTAATTAACTCGTTTTAATCTAATTTAATCATTCCTAATCAGTTTTCAGATAAATATACCATAAAACCACAAATATTCTACTGATCATGAAACTCTAAATGGTTCCTAATTCGGCCGCCGATAAGGCCTTCAATTAACAGTTTAAACATATAAGTTCTAACAGATATTCAATCAATCAAACAGATACAATATGCAATTCAATATATAAACTCATTCAATTTCAGTTTCAGTTTCATTCAGTCTGTTCAGTAGTTCCTCCAATTCACTTATCAGTCATTATCAGTTCAGTTTAGTAGTAATCAGTACATAATTCAGTAATCAGTACGAGGGTTGTTACAAGATGTAAAACCTTGAATCCTACATTGATTGTAGAGTAGAACATTGGTGGGTATTTAAATCCCATTTTTTCCCTAAGGGTGTAAGTCCTTTGGGGTTTCCAAATTTTCCGAAGGAAAGGAGTTATAGATGCTTCAAGGATGGACTTGGGCCAAGATTATGGTCCAAGTTGGTCAGGCAAATATTGCCACATGCGCGCGTCGCCCGCCTTGACTGGGCCGAGTCCGGGTCCGAGTTCGTGATCCGTTGACCTTGAGATTGAGTGTAGGGGTTAGGCTTGGCCCACTCATCTTAATCTTTTTGGGCCAAGCCAGTGTTGTGGGCTGCAGAATTATATACATTACATAGATATATAATGTGTGTGTAACTTTTCTATGATGAATTATTCCAACAGTTTTGCAAGTTTAATATAGAATTCATTTCTGCATTTGTGAGAGGCCTTGATGGCTGTAGCTTTTTCCTTTTTCCCTCCATGTGTATAAAAGGAGACCATTCTCCTTCAGTTTTCTACCCAGAAAATTTGCTTCTCTTTGTCTTTCAAAAGTTTTCTCCAGTTTTTATATTCTTCTTATGAGTATTGCAAAGTTTTGTTCACCGAAGCTACTCAGTTGGTGCATTGCTGTAGCTGGTCCAATCGTCGTATCTTGGGAGACAGACGTCGAACAACCTCTAGCACCCAACTGGTGAGGCGGCGAATCTATTTTAAGCACGCTGTCTAGTGTAGGCTTCGGTTTGCCTTTTGTTGCTATTTTATTTTATATATTTTTGTTCTTCTACTTGTAATTTCTAGCATGATGTTGTAGTCTATAATTGCAAATATAAAATATGAATTTATTTGTTCTATGTGATCCCACAATTTATACAACAAACTTAAAACAGATCATATAATTTTCATGAAATTGGACAAATATATTCATCATAATTTGCTAGATTAATTTTCTCTACTGCCAAAGTTTTTGAGTATCAATCAGAATGTACCATATAGAAAAGCCCACCGTCTTGCATTACTAGTAAGATTAATAATAAACATTATGTCCATAATTGGTTTGGTAATGCTGGTGTTGCTTTGTTCTCTGGTGATTCATAGTATCAACATGTGTTTTATGGGTGAAAGGCTACTGTTGCATGCTTCATATTCCTATAATAACAAAAAATAAAATAAAATTGTAGTCTATTGTTGCTGCCATGATATTCTTGCCTTGAAAGTCAAAATTGGTCTACTACATAATTTGCTGTACACACTGCTTGTATTGAGAACAAATAGACAATAATTTTATGTACCTACAATGCATAAGAGAACTGTTTCAGTATGGTTATTTTCTAGGCAAATGGTTTACTGTTTTTTTCCTAGAAATACATGATCTTGCAATATTATCTTCTAATTGCTTAGTTTAATTAGAATGCTCTAGCATAATTTGCATCCTTAATTGTTTTAGTATGATTTTATTTTATGAGTATGCAATATAGTGAGACTGAGAAGGTACAATACCACTAGATGTTCTGGTAATCTTAATACCCATAATGACATCTGCAAGGCTCATATCTTTCATGTTAAACTTAGAGTTTAATAATCTCTTGCTAGTTCTAATCATCTTATCATTACTACCAACAATGAGTATGTCATCAACTTATAGACACAAAATGACATAACCTCTGTTAGTGTCTTTGATATATACGTATTTGTCACACCCATTGATTTTGAACCCATTTGACAACATAGCATTGTCAAATTTCTCATGCTATTGTTTAGGAGCTTGCTTTAGACCATACAATGATTTGACAAGTTTATAGACTTTCTTATTTTGTCTTGGAGCTGAAAATCTCTTGGGTTGCTCCATGTAGATTTCTTCATTCAAATCTCTATTTAAGAAAGCTTTCTTTACATCCATCTGATGTATCCCCAGACCACGTAAAGTTGCCATCGCAATCACCATGCGAATGGGTGTAATCCTTATCACAAGTGAATACGTATCAAAGTAATCCAAGCCTTCTCACTACCTGTATCCTTTGATAAAACAAATAATCAAACATGCTAGAATTTACAATCATATTGTACATAAATACACAATACAATAAATTGGTAAAGAAAGCAAACCGAAACCTGTGTGGTACCGCAATCTCCTTAAAATAGATTAGTCACCTCACCGTGAGTGGTGGAGGTACATCGGCTTCTGTCTCTTAGGATACGATGGTTTAGATCACCAAATGTAGAAGTATCTTCTGATAACTTTGGCGAACTGACAATGGCAGTACTCTCTCAACACAGGAAGAAAATTATAAGAGGAAGCAAACTAACTGTATATATTCTAGAAGCAAAAAGTATATGTTCAACCCAAGGGAGATGAGCCTCCTTTTATACACAATGGGGGAGAAAGGAGAAACCTTCCAGCTATGAAGGCTGGCCACTAATGCAGAAATCAATTCTGTATTAACTTGCAAAACTGATGGATTAAATCCATCATGAATAGAGGAGTTACCAGCTTTATTATACACATAGGTTTTGTGTATATATTCATACAGCCCACTGACCTGGCTTGGCCCAAAAAGATTAAGATCAGTGGGCCAAGCCCAACCCCCACACTCAATCTATTTGCCCAAGCCCAAGATCCAAGATCTAAGATCCACGACCCACGACCCACGGATCACAGACCTGGACCTGGCCCGGTCCAGTCCGGTCCGGGCAGGCAGCCTGCGTGCATGTGGCAATTTTTGCATAACCAACTTGGACCATGGTCTTGGCCCAAGTCCATCCTTGAAGCATTCATAACTTTCTTCCTTCAGAAAATTTGGATGCCCCAAAGGGCTCATACCCTTATCAAAATCTTGAGATTTAAATACCCATCAAAGTTTTCCTCTGCAATCAATGTTGGATTGGTAGTTATAAACACTTCCCAATACCTCAGTCATGAGGCCATCTTTATGAAATAATTTCTCATTCAATTCTTAATGGTTTTTGGTCATCTTTTTGTGGTGTAAAGACCTTGTTGTTGAACCCAGGGGGTGTGGTGGAGTGGTAAGGACTCCTCCTCCCTTAACCAAGTGTCGGGGGTTCGATTCCCGCCTTGGGCATGGAGCAGCCTTAAATCTCTGGGCCAGCTGTTCCACCCTTCGAGGTGCCTATAATCAGCGAAGGGATTAGTCTCCGCGGTCGGCGGAGGATACCTTGGGAGACCAAAAAAAAAAAAGAAAAAAAAAGTAAAGACCTTGTTGCAAAGAGTCTACACCCATTTAATCCCACCTTAACCAATGGTTGGGACCTACTTTAATTTCACATTAAAGTCACCATGAAACCATATTTTCCAACAATCCTCCACATGAATAAAAATTGACCGAATAAAGAAAACGGACAACATTTACAACAAAGATTTAGAGAGAAAGCACACAGACTAACCTTGTATCAGAAAAGGTAGCTGTTGGCCTTGAACCTTTTGTAGTGAAAGCTTATCAGATTTATTGGCTGACTAGTGAACGTAATGTCTTGAACTGTTCTGCCATTTGTGTAAATTGAGACAATAGACCTCACACAGGAGTTAGTCCAACCATTGTTCTTGTTCTCACTAGTGTGTCTGGTATGGCCTTGGGAAGTCAATGGATCTTTAGTAGAAACATGAAAGCAAATGGATCAATTGATAAGTATAAAGTTAGGCTAGTTATCAAACGATACAAGTAGTGAGAAGGCCTGGATTACTTTGATACGTATTCACCTGTGACAAGGATTACATCCATTCACATGGTGATTGCGATAACAACTTTACATGGTCTGGAGATACATAAAATGGATATAAAGACAGCTTTCTTAAATGGAGATTTAGATGAAGAAATCTAGATGGAGCAACCCGAGGGGTTTTCAGCTCCAGGACAAAATAAGAAAGTCTGTAAATTTGTCAAATCATTGTATGGTACATGAGAAGTTTGACAATACTATATTGTCAAATGAGCTCAAAATCAATGAGTGTGACAAATACATATATGTCAAAGACACTGACAGAGATTATGTCATTTTGTATCTATACGTTGATGACATACTCGTTGTTGGTAGTAATGATAAGATGATTCAAACTATCAAGAGATTGTTAAACTCTAAGTTTGACATGAAAGATGTGGACCTTGTAGATGTCATTCTGGGTATTAAAATTACTAGAACATCTAATGGTATTGTACCTTCTCAATCTCACTATGTTAAGAAGATACTTGAGAAATTTAGTAAATCAGATACAAGTGTGTCTAGAACACTGATAGACGTGAGTCTACATTTGATCAAGAATAATGGTGAAAGTGTCTCTCAGCTAGAATATTCTCGGGTCATTAGAAGTTTGATGTATTTGATGAGTTGTACAAGGCCAGATATAGCCTACTCTGTTAGTAGGCTTAGTAGATACACGAGTAATTCGAATGCTACTCATTGAAGGGGCATTATGTAGGTGTTAAGTTATCTACGCTACACCCGGGGTTATGGGCTGCATTATACCAGATACCCAGCGGCACTAGAAGGGTATAGTGACACTAATTGGATATTTGATTTAAAAGACTCCAAATCCACTAGTGGTTATGTGTTTACCCTCGGAGGGGTAGCCTTGTCTTGGAAATCTTTCAAGCAAACGTGTATATTGAGATCAATGATGGAATCTGAGTTTATTGCTTTGGATAAAGCAACTGAAGAATCTGAATGGCTTTGCTAGTTTGTTGAGGATATTCCACGTTGGTCTAAACCTGTGCTAGCCATCTATGTTCATTGTGGCAGCCAATCGGCTATTGGACGGGCACAAAATAATATTTATAATGGAAAGTCTAGACATATCCATCATAGACATAATTCTATACGACAACTACTCTCAAATGGAGTTGTCACTTTAGACTTTGTAAAGTTTAAGGACAACATTGCGGATTTGCTAACCAAAGGGTTAAATTGAGTGTTAGTAGAGAAGTCGTCAAAAGGAATGGGGTTAAGGCCTTTAGTGTAAGGTGTTATCGGAATGGAAACCCAACCTACTTGACTAGAGATCCTAAGATCTAGGTTCAATGGGACAACCTAATTGCATGTAACGATGGTATGTCACTGAGGAGGTCAAACCTCTAGCCATTCCTTTTATCGGTGATACCTGCAAGTGTAGAGGTTAAGCTGAGCTTTTAATGACTCTAGTGGGTTGAGTTGTTGAGCTGAGTATAGCAAGAAACTTTCCTGACCATGTTCAATTCTAGGGTAACTGGTGAGATCAATTTTGAATTAAATTTCAAACTTTGGATTTTCTAGTGTTAAGTTTAGTGTCTAGAAAAACAGAATAGTGCAATTCTGTTGTAATTTTTCAGAAATGGCTTCAAGAGGTGACAATAGAAATGTTGTTCCACCTGCCAACCTTAAGCCTTGCGAGGTTCTTAAAGGAAGATCTAGAGAGATCAAGTGTGATTAGAGGAAATCATAAAGATTGCATGATAATATCTCTGAATTAATTAGAGGCAATTACTATATTATCCTTGTGTCAATTATAGCATATATGATTGTTATGTGGCTTTGCTTGAAAGCAAAGATGAGACACCCCGTTAGGGTGGGTGAATATATTTTTGAATTTTTAAAATTTTAAATTCCAAATATATTCTTAAATTGGTGGCTCCTAGTGAGTACAAGATCACTGATCACAAAGATAGAAAACTAGTGGTTCCCAGGAAGTGTTAGACCACTGGCTACACAGTTATGAGATTGTGGTTCCTAGTAGTGAATAGATTACTGATCACATGTCAAGACATGATGGTTCCTAGTAGTGGAAAGGCTACTGATCATATATCAAGACATGACGATTCTTAGTAATAAAAGTGTCTATTGTGTCAGGAGGTTGTGATTCCTAGTATTAAAGTGACTACTGATCACAGGTTAAAACATTGTGATTTCTAGTAGTAGAAAGTTTACTGACCACATGTTGAGAAATTAGTGATTCTGGCTATCACAAAGAATACAGATAGCAAAGGCACAGGTTTCGGCCAACGTGGAATATCCTTAACGAACTGACGAAGCCATTCAGTTTCTTCAGTTGCTTTATCCAAAGCAATAAATTCAGATTCCATCGTTGATCTCGATATATATGTTTGCTTGGAAGATTTCCAAGACACGGCTGCGCCTCTAAGAGTAAATACATAACCACTAGTGGATTTGGAATCCTTCATATCAGATATTCAATTAGCGTCACTATACCCTTCTAATATCGCTGGGTATCTGGTATAATGCAACCCATAATCCCAGGTGCAGTGTAGATAACTTAACACCCGTGTAATGCCTCTCCAATGAGTGGCATTTGGATTACTCGTGTACGTACTAAGCCTGTTAACAGAGTAGGCTATATCCGGCCTAGTACAACTTGTGTAAGCATGTAACAAATCAAAACTAGAAAATATTTAACATGTCAAAAATTGCAACAGCCATAAGCATGCAAATTATATTATAAAATTAAAATCATGCAAATCATGGTAGGGAATTATGAACCATACTCATAAAATAAAATAATACTAAAATAATTAAGTATGCAGATTATGATAGAGCCTTCGAATTAAACTACCATTTCAGAAAACCAGTGGATTAGGAAATCAAATTGAATGTCTATAGGCATGGAATTATACTGAATATAGAAAAAAAAAAAAAAAACACACCAATTAAACTTTGCATATAATAAGCCACTTTATAAAAACCCAGTGAACAAGAAAACAATCTTGGTTGCGCAAGAATAAACCCTAGCAGTCTCTGATTTTGCTTACAAAATTAGAACCAAACATTTGTTTTAATATTCTAAACATACACACGAGAGTGTAAAACAAAAATAACTTCAATGCAAAGCTGTGTATCTTTGATATATTAGCACGTGAGAAATATATGACACAGTAGGCTTTAATAATCAAAGCAAGTCACAGTGAATATTCTGGGAAGCAAAACCTATATATATGATTTCTATGGTGCTCCACAGAACAAAGCAATAACATGCAAAAATTAAAACCAAAACCAATTCTGGGCAGGAAAATCATGTTATTCTAAAACTGCTAGATGAATCTATTTGTTGAATTAATGTTATTCTAAAATTAATGTTACCGGAACGGAAAACCCAACCTAGTTGACTGGAGATCCCAAGATCTAGGTTCAAAGAGACAACCTAATTTCGTGTAACGGGTGAGTCACTGAAGAAGTAAATCCTCTTACCCATTCCTTTGTACAATGATACCCTGTGGGGGTGGAAGTTAAGCTAATGCTTTTAATGACCTAAGTGATATGAATAGTCAACCGTGGTATAGTGAGATACCTTATATAGGTCACTTATGTGAGTGTGAAGTGGGGCCATTTCTTTAAGAATTGGTAAGGCCAAATTCTTTAAAGCCACTCACTGAACCAAGCAAGTGTTCCAGGGCAACACCGGACACACCAGTGAGAACAAGAACAATGGTCGGACTAACTCTTGTGTGAGGTCTATTTTCTTGGTTTACATAAACAACAGAACAGTTCAAGACATCATGTTTACTTGTCAGCCAGTAAATCCAATAGGCTTTCACTACGAAAGGTTCAAGGCCAACAGTTACCTTTTCTGATGTAGGGTTAGTCTGTGTGCTTTCTCTCTGAGTCTTTATTGTAAGCGTTGTCCGTTTTCTTTATTCAGTCACTTTTTATTCATGTGGGGGATTGTTGAAAAAAATGGTTTTATGGTGACTTTAATATGAAATTAAAGTAGGTCCCAACCATTGGTTGAGTTGGGATTAAATGGGTTTAGAGTCTTTGTAACGAGGTCTTCATACCACAAAAAGAATGACCCAAAATCATTAAGAATTGAATGAGAAATTGTCTTATAAAGATGGCCTCATGAATGAGGTATTGAGAATTGTGTATAACTACCAATCCCACATTGATTATAGAGGAAAACTTTGATGGGTATTTAAAACTCAAGATTTTGATAAAGGTATGAGCCCTTTGGGGCATCCAAATTTTCCGAAGGAAGGGAGTTATGGATGCATCAAGGATGGACTTGGGCCAAGACTATGGCCCAAGTTGGTTATGCAAAACTTGCCATACGCGTGTGCGCTGCCCACCTGCCCTCCCAGACCGAATCGGGCCGGGTCTAGGTTCGTGGTCCATGGTCCGTGATCCGTGGGTCATGGATCTTGGGACTTGGGTTTGGGCTTGGGCTTGGGCTTGCTGGAATGGATTGAGTGTGGGGGTTGGATTTGGCCCACCCATCTTAATCTTTTTAGGCCAAGCCAGATCTATGGACTGCAGGAATATATATACAAAACCTATGTGTATAATAGAGCTGGTAACTCCTTTATTCATGATGGATTTAATCTATCAATTTTGCAGGTTAATACAGAATTGATTTCTACATTAATTAGTGGCCAGCCTTCATGGCTGGAAGGTTTCTCCTCTCTTCCCCATTGTGTATATACAGTTAGTTGATCACATATTTTTTTCTTCTAGAATATATACAGTTAGTTTGTTTCCTCATATAATTTTCTTCATGTGTTGAGAGAGTGCTGCCATTGTCGGTTCGCCAAAGCTATCATGAGGTACTTCTACGCTAGCCGGTCTAAACTGTCGTATCCTGGGAGATAGAAGCCAACGTACCTCCAGCACCCACGGTGAAGCGGCTAATCTATTTTAAGGAGATTGTGGTACCACACAGGCTTCCGTTTGCTTTCTTTACCAATTTATTGTGTTGTGTATTTCTGTACAATATAATTGTAAATTAGTGAGATCTTTACACCCCAAAAAGAATGACCAAAAAACCATTACGGTTTGAATGAGAAATTGACTCATTAAGTTGGCCTCATGAAAAAGGTGTTGGGAAATGTGTAAAACCTTGAATCCCACATTGATTGTAGAAGAGAGCATTGATGGGTATTTAAATTCCATGTTTTGCCTAATGGTGTAAGCCTTTAGGGCATCCAAATTTCCCGAAAGAAGGGAGTTATGGATGCTTCAAGGATGGATTTGGGCCAAAGACTATAGTCCAAGTTGGTTAGGCAAAAATTGCCATAAGCGCATGCCCGCTTGGATCGGGCCGGGTCTGGGTATGTGATCCGTGATCCGTGGGTCGTGGGTCGTGGATCGTGGACCTTGGGACTAGGTTTGGGTTTGGGCTTAGGCTTGAGGCTTGAGAGGCTTGAGGCTTGAGGCTTGAGGCTTGCTGGAATGGATTGAGTGTGGGGGGTTAGGCTTAGCCCACCCATAATTCTTTTTAGGTCAAACCAGTGTTGTGGGTTGCAGATTGTATACATTACATAGATGTATAATACACGTGTAACTCCTCTATAATTATGATGAATTATTCCAACAGTTTTGCAGGTTTTAATCTAGAATTCATTTATGCATTTGTGAGGGGCCTTGATGGTTGGAGCCTCTTCCTCTCTCCCTCCATGTGTATAAAAGGAGACCCTTCTCCTTTAGTTCTCTACCCAAAAAATTTGCTCCTCTTTGTCTTTCAAAAATTTTCTCTAGTTTTTATATTCTTCTTGTGAGAGAGTGTTGTAAAGTTTTGTTTGCCGAAACTACTCAGTCGGTGCATTGCTATAGCTAGTCCAACCATTGTATCCTGGGAGATAGGCGTTGAACAACGTCCAACACCCAACTGGTGAGGCGACGTATCTGTTTTAAGGACACTGTCTAGTGCAGGCTTTGGTTTGCCTTTTGTTGCTATTTTTTTTTTTTATGTATTTTTGTTCTTCTACTTGTAATTTCTAGCATGATGTTGTAGTCTATAATTGCAAATACAAAATATTAATTTATTTGTTCTATGTGATCCCACAATTTATACAACGCTTTACATATTTTTATAATTATTTTTTTTAATTTTTTTTTACATTTTTTTTTTATCTATCACACTATTTTGAAATTTTTTTTATACCTGTGGAGAAGTGATTTGGAAATACTCTTTCGATCCAATGGGAAGCTCGAGATCCTCAGCTAGTAACCTGAAAAGGAATGAACACTCCGGTCGGGGGTGCCGAAATTAGCACTCCGACGGATAAGTCAATGTATACTCTCTTGGTTGCTTGTATCTTAAGTTAAACATACTAATTCTCACATACCTCTCTTTGGTTGATGTTCTTCTATTTATATCTTTTTCTGGGCCTCAGGGTCGGGCCCACCTTTAATCCATCGTGTAATTATTTACTTGGCTCCTTTTGTTGCAAACCACTCTTCACTCCGCTCCTCGCTCAACTGGTTATGTGGCCGATTAGGGTACTTCTGAATTTATATAAGACGGGGCCAAATACGATGTATATATCTCGATTCTCTAAGTTCACTTATTCGGCCTCTTCGTATCCCCTAATATTCGGCCTCGCACAATTGCCCCCCCAAACATCCCACTAACAACAGTTAGCTAGCGTGTTTGGTTTCGAACTTAAAAAGCCAGAGCCGAAATTCGGCGGCTAACCTCATTCCAACGTGAATGTCAGAACGCACACGCTTTTTGGTCATCATTACAACTTCCCGCCCCTTCGTTACACTTCTTTCATTTATTGTGATTTAAAATTTTGTTGTCATTTCGAATGCATATACATTTTTTGAATACTTGGAGCTCTTGGTGTGCCTTCCGATTCACCTCTGCAACCTCCTTTTATTCCTCACGGTCTTCTCTGCCTCTTGTAAGTTCTCTTCCTCTCTATTTCGAATCCCTTTTCCTGGTTTGTTTTTAGTTTAGCATATTCCATAGACTGACGAAAATGACAAAGCATTTGAAAGGCTCCTTTCTGCGGATCGAGCCTCTGGCTTTCGACGCCATTTTTTCCATCCCTGATGACGTCTGTCTGTCATTTGTGACAGACAGCACCCTTGATATGGAGAGGGCTAATGAAAGCACAATTGTCTTCCCTCTCTTATCAATTGCAGAGGGCGGAGTTCGTTTCCCTCCCTTCACCCATTTCTTAGGGCCGTCCTTCGCCACTGGGGTCTAATCCCTTCCTACCTAATATTATAGAGTTAAACCGTCGCCTTAGGATTAATCTCGGCATACCTGCTATTTGGCGTTGTTACGCCTTGGCCAAATCTTCGGGCCGACATGGGCGCTATTTCCTTAGGGCCAAGGACATTGACCATCAATTAGTGACTATGCTTTCCAGCTCTGGCAAGCGAGTTGATGATGTTATGGTCGTTGTCTGAGGTAACTGGGAATTCGGCGAAGGCGAAGACCGCCTAGATCCTATTCCTAGATGGAGAGGCGAACTAGGTGGCCATATAGCTCCTTGCGTTTATCTTTCTTATATTTATTCGGCTTTATTTTTGTGGTCTCGTGGTTTTACTTGTACAGGAACGATTTGAAGAAAGTTTTGATTTCAACCGACGACGCCATTCTTGCGAAAATTAAAGTCGCGCTCCAATACTTTGGCCATCCAAGCCTTCAGAAACAAGGGAGGGTGGCCCACATTCTTCTTCGATACGAGCCAACGTATACGACATTTTCGGCGGTAGAAAACATCCCAGTTCCGAGGGGCGAAGAGTTTCTCACGGCCCTTATCTTAACCAACTTCAAAAACTTGAGGCAAGTTGGTTTAGAGGGATATGATTCGGAGCAGGTGGAGGTAGCCGAAGAGGTCGCTGAGGAGTCAAACCAGTCTGAAGCCGAAGTAGACGAGGCTTTGAAGTTGGCCTTTGAGGAAGCCAGTCTCAATTCGTCCAATCCTCTGTCTACCTCAGGCCGAAGGGATGTCTCCTTCGAAGACATCTTTACAGATTTAGGAGACCTTCTCGGCGCGTATCCTGAGGACATGGCTAGGTTGTTGCTCACGCAACTTGCCAAGAAGAAAAACGCCGAAAGAATGGCTGCCCAGCGAAGAGCCGAGGCCATCCGATTGGAAATTCCACCTGCTGCCGATGCTGAGCCCTCCCTGTTTGTCATCGAGAAAGAGACGGCTCAAACTGAAACGGCCGAGACGGAGCGGCTAGAGCAGGGGGATCAGGAGGGTTAGCAAAGGGGGGAGAAACGCCACACCAAGAAAGAAGCCGAGTCCGCTAAAGAGCAAGTCGATAAACGGCCGCGCATTGAGGAGTCGGATTTGGTTGTTCCATTCACTGTTCAACCAAAGATAAGGAACATGCCGATTTCCTCTGACGCGTCGGCTTTAAAAGACCCGACTGTGGCCTTGAGCATGGCCCCTTCGATCTCCCTGCCGGTTGACAGAGCCGTATTTTGGGCCGAGCCAGATCTACTGTCGATTGCATTAGCCGCTCAGTCGGCCTTATTGGTACATGCTTTATATGTAGTCTTCCGCCTAAATACATATATTTTTATTATTATTCATCTCTATTTCCTTATTTTGCAGACGGTGGGCAGGATAGCCAAAATAAGCCGCCGTCAACATGACGCTATAAAGCAAATCGGCTTGCTGAAAACCGAAGTTGAAAGCGAAAAGAGTAAGGCTGTGGAAGCCTCTCAAAGAGCCGATTCCGAAGTAGCGAAAGCGGCGGAGGAACGTGCAAGGGCCGACTCTGAGGCCGAAAGCGCAAGGAATTCTGACCAGCTAAGGCTGGCTGCCGAAGACAGGGCAAAAACGAGTAAGGACACGCTTTAATTAGCCAAGGAGGTGATTGCCAAGTTGGAAGCCAACTTGGAAGAATCGAAGAAGGCGAAGGAAAAAGCCGACTCCGAGGTTTCCAAAGCATTCGAGGTTAGAAAGGAACCCGCCTTGGAGAGCTATGCGGAGGAAGTGCCCAAATTCGAGAACCGAGGCTTCAAACACGACTGGCTTAAAGCCCTTGCTGCCGCGAATGTGACATTGGCCCAGTCGATTCCATTCGAGCAAGTGGACGTTGAGCCGCTGGAGTCTGACACGGAGGATTGACTAGGTTGATATTTTAATTTTTGCTAGGCATCTTCCATGCAAGGTTGTAACTTTTTGTTTAGTAGATTTCGGTTAGTTTAAGGTAATTTTCATGTGTAAAATGGCTACTATCTGCACTCAATTTATTAATGAAAATTCCCTTTGCTTGAAAATTTCCTTTGCTCTTTGCTATTATTTGTGCTCAATTTTTTGCTATTGATGAATAGTGTTGCTTTTTACTACTGTGGATAAAATAACTGTTGTCTACTGTGCTTGCTAGCTATCGATCTAATAGGATGTAGGATTATGAGGTGAGTGAATTAAACATCCGTGAACTCCTGCCGATTGGATAACTATCTTGGCAATTTAGCAACTTATCCATTTTTCAATTTATTCGAACAAGTGAATCGGCTCAGGGCCTCGTCGTCTGGCCGATTAGATTCATGAATCTTCCTTGCGATGCCCACTTTATGAACTGGAACGCCGAATATTATTAGTTCATGGAGTGGCTGTGGCATGAGTAAATCGGCACTGGGCTTAGATATTTTTTCGATTAGATTAATAAATTTGCCCTTGCCGCATCTAATGTATGAACTGGTACGCCGAATACTATTAGTTCATGGAGTGGCTGTGGCACGAGTAGATCGGCGCCGGGCTTAGATATTTGGCCGATTAGATTAATAAATCTGCCCTTGCCCCAGCTAATGTATGAACTATTACGCCGAATACTATTAGTTCATGGAGTGGCTGTGACACGAGTAGATCAGCGTTGGGCTTTTGAAGTTCAGCATTAATGAGATCGCCTTGGGGGTGCTGCACCCGTTAGGAATAAATGGAGTGAGTGCTTCGCGCATGTAAGTCCCATTAGTGTGTTCAGACTCAATTTAAACCAGTCTGTTGAGGAAGGTTAGATAAGTGAGAATGTGAAATAGACTATTCTTCAATAGCAAAGGAGAAAGGAAGGACATTGGCTGAGCTGGATGCAGAGATGAATTGAAGTAACGAACCTATGCGCACGGGAAGTAGGACGTCGAGGGAGCGGGAAAAGCGTCAGCCCCCACGTCATCGAAGTAGATCACCCAGAAGGGAAAAACAGCAACGGGGCAACTCTTATCGACCGCGACCGAGAGGTGAATCCGATGCAACACCGTGACCGTTGAGTTTTGCGGTTTTTGTGGGAATAAACCGATGATGGAAGTAGATTCAATTGTTCACGACCTAGGTGTGGTAGTCGAGTTCGCTCAACAGATTTTTCCACCAGAAGTCCAGCAGTCGATGGTCGGTCGATAGGATTTTGAAGTGTTTTGGGAGGGCATCCATGGAGCAGTGAAAAGACTATATACTGCCTATGAAATCGGTATGCGTCGACGTGCCGTGCAGCGGGAGATAGAGCAGAAGAATGAACGAATTCGAAACTTAGAGGCTCGCGCGGAGAAGGCTGAGCGTGAGCTAAAAAAGGCCAAAACTGCCGAGCCGCGTGCGGCCGGCCAATCTAAACCGGTCGTGGAGGAAAGGGTGACCCAACGGTTGATAAGTCATGCGATTGCCGATCGAGATACGGCAAGCATGTTTGCAGTAGAGATTGCAAAGACCAGGGCATATGAAAAAGGCTTCCATGACGGCTAAAAAGTCAGGATAGACAAGACCAAGGAGAAACTCGTCGAGGAGGTATGCTGATACGAGAATCGGGGGTTCAGGCATGGGTGGATGAAGGCTCTCCAAGCTGTAGAGGCTCTCCGGGAAGCAGGCGTTGATTCGACGTCTCCATTATATCAACGTCATCACTTTCCCTTTGGGGCTTTCGAAATCGAGAAGAGTGACGACGAGGGGGATGCCGAATAAACTTGAACATGTATTGCTCTAAAGTGAATTAGAAACGAATTATGTAACACTGATAAGTTCAATAAGACACATTATTATTATTATTATTATGATTTTTTTTGTGTTTGCTTGTTATTTCGATTTATGTTTATTCGTTCTGTTATGATCATTTTCCATTTTTCGCCAGCTATGTTTGTGCTTTTTAATAGTAAGATTCATGAAAAACGCACCGAATTCGAGGCTTTTATCCACAAAGAGCACTCCGAATCCGAAGGCTTATTCGGCCTAAAAGCATCATTCACTGACGGGACTCCGAATTCGTAGGCTTTTTGACTTGGCCAATCGTGATATCCACGAAGGGTGCTCCGAATTTGGAAACTTATTCAGCCCAAAAGTGTCATTCACTGATGGGGCTCCGAATTTGGAGGCTTTTTATCTTCGAACTAAAATTCCATATAGTGAGACAAGGAGTCTTTTCATTATAAAGGTGAAAGCTGTACATGGTGAACATTCAAAACAAGTCATCATGCCCCATATGCCGGGTTAATGATAAAATTTACGCAAATGCGTGGAATTCCAAGGACGTGGCAGACTTCTCCCAGATATGTCTTTGAGCCGATATGCCCTTGTACCCGCGATTGAATCAATTTGATAGGGGCTGTCCCAGTTAGGACCTAGTTTTCCGTTAGCCGGATTCCTGGCAGCCGGAAGTACTTTCTTGAGGACCAATTCTCCTGGTGCATAGTCGCGTAGTTGAACACGTTGATTATACGACTTAGCAAGCTATTGCTGATACTGTGCCATGGACGGAAGGCACGGTCTTGTCGTTCTTCAATTAGAGCCAAATCCAAGGCCAACATCATGTCATTTCGGCCCATGTCAAAAAATTTTGATTTCAAGGTTGGGAGGCCGATCTCCAGGGGGATGATTGCCTGGGTTTCAAAGCATAGAGCAAACGGCGTTTCCCCAGTGGATCGCCTTGGCGTAGTGCGATAAGCCCACAACACACTCGGCAATTCTTCGACCCATTTGCCTTTAGCTTTCTCTAGCCTCTTCTTGATGCCGTCCAAGATGGACTTGTTAGAAGCTTCGGCTTGACCATTGCTTTGTGGGTAAGCCGGCGTGGAGAAATAAGGCCGGATACCATACTTGTTGCACAGCTCCCGGTAGACGCCACAATCAAACTGGGTGCCGTTGTCTGAAATAAGCGCTCTTGGAATGCCGAATCTCGTTATGATATTTCTCCATACAAAGCTCTTAACATCAGTATCTCGAATGTGGGTTAGTGCCTCCGCTTCGACCCATTTTGTGAAGTAGTCTGTCGCGACGATCAAAAATCACTTGTTGCTCGGGGCACGAGGTAATGGTCCGACGATGTCAAGTCCCCATTGGGCGAACGACCAAGGATTGGTGATAGAGCTCAATTCTTCGGCAGGCAAATGGGTTAAAGGGGAAAACTTCTGGCACTGTTCATATTTCTTGACGTAATTCTCGGCATCAGCTCTCATTGTCGGCCAATAATACCCTTGTGTCACAGCTCGATGAGCCAAAGAACGCCCGTCGGAATGGGCACCACAACTACCTTCATGTATCTCAGTCAGGAGTTCTTCGACTTTATCCGGATGAACGCATTTTAGATATGGACCAGAGAGGGATTTTTTGTAGAGCTTTCCTTGCGGATCCAAGTAATATCGTAGGGCTTTGTTTCGCAGTTTGTGTGCTTCTTTCTTTTCTGCCGAGAGCTGCTCAGAAGATAGGAATGCAATGATAGGGTCCATCTAGCTTGGACCTGATTCTATGACATTAACTTGAATTGACTCTGAGGGGGCAATGCTCGGCTCAGGGATAAATCCCACTTCAATTGTCCGTTTGATTTCTGAGTTGATAGCGGAGGCTAGGTAGGCCAGGGCATCTGCATGTGTGTTCTGATCCCAGGTTATTTGATTTAGTTCATGATGGTCGAATTTTGCCAGCAAAGAGTTCGCCGTTTTCATGTAAGCTACCATTCGGTCATTTTTGGCTGCGTATTCCCTTTCAATTGGTTGATGACTAGCTTTGAATCACAAAAGATAAGAAGACGCCGAGCACCAAGAAGATGTGCATTCCATAAGCCGGTTAGCAATGCTTCGTATTCGGCTTCGTTGTTCGATGCATCGAAGCCCAGTTTGACAGCCTGCTCGATTATTGCCCCGTCGGGAGCCATGATCACTACGCTCGCCCCATTGCCGCGTTGATTAGACAATCCATCACAGTACAACTGCCAAATGTCCCCAACAAAAATTCTCCAGTTCGGCTTAGGTTGAGTTTGATTAGACTTGAAGTCGGCAAGACCCCTAGTGAATTCGGCCACAAAGTCGGCAAGCACTTGCCCCTTGATTGAGGTTCTAGGCAGAAACTGAATATTGTACTGGCCGAGTTCAAGAGCCTACTTTGAAAAGCGCCCTGATGCTTCTGCACTACGGAGTACTGACCGGAGGGGGTAGTCCGTTAGTACCCCGATGGTATGCCCCTGAAAGTAATGCATCAGTTTTCTTGCTGCCATGACGAAGGCTAGGATGAGTTTTTCCAACGAAAGGTAACGTGTTTTAGCGTCAACCATTGCCTTGCTCACATAATACACTGGCCGCTGCTTCCCAAGCTCTTCCTTTAATAGTACGACGCTAACGGCCCAGTCGAAAACTGCCAGATATAAAATGAGCGGGTCGCCTGCCGAAGGTGTTGTCAAGAGTGGAACTGATCGGAGGTAAATCTTCAAACTGTTGAAAGCGGCTTCACACTCAGAGGTCCATTCAAAAGCTTTACCTTGCCGTAGGGTATGAAAGAATTATCGGCAGTGATCTGTGGAACCACTGAGGAACCTGTTGAGTGCGGCGGCCATCCCCATCAACTTTTGAACCTTCTTCACCGATCGAGGAGAGCCGAGTTCTAGGATTGCTGTGATTTGCCTCGGGTTGGCTTTGATTCCTCGGTGGTTGACAATGTAGCCAAGAAATTTGCCGGATTCGATCCCAAATGCACATTTGGAAGCGTTTAGTTTCATTTTGTACTTGCGTAAAATGCCGAATGTCTCTTCCAGATCGGCTAGATGAGTTTGCTCTTCTTTGGATTTGACCACCATATCGTCAATGTACACTTCCATAGTACGGCTGAGTTGCTCTTTGAACATGGCAGTGACTAGTCTTTGGTAAGTTGCCACTGCATTCTTCAGCCTAAAAGGCATAACCTTATAGCAATAGGTTCCTCTTGGGGTGAGGAATGCAGTTTTGTCTTGGTCCTCCGGATGCATGGCAATTTGATGGTAGCCTCTGTAGGCATCGAGGAAGCTCATACATTGATGACATGCCGTGGCGTCTATGAGTTGGTCAATTATGGGGAGAGGAAAACAATTCTTGGGGTAAGCTTCATTTAAGTCCGTGAAATCCACATAGACACGCCAAGTCCCATTTTTCTTCTTTACCACCACAATATTCGACAGCTGTGGGGAAGGTGGTTTGGAAATACTCTATTGATCATCTGGGACGCTTGAGATCCTTAGCTAATGACCTGGATGACCTGAAAAGAAACAAACACTCCGGTCGGGGGTGCCAGAATTAGCACTCCGACGGACAAGTCAGTCTCTATTCTCTGGATTACTTGTATTTTAAGTTAAGTGTATTGATTCTCACATATCTCTTTCTGGCTGATATTCTTCTATTTATATCTTTTCTTTCTTGGGCCTCGGGGCTAGGCCCACTTTCGATTCGCCATGTAACTATTTACTTGGCTCCTTTTGCTGCAAACCTCTCCACTCAACCCCTTACTCAATCGGCTATTTGGCCGAATAGGGTAGGATTCAAATTTATAAGACGGGGTCGAATACGATGTAAATATTTAACTTTCTAGGTCCCATCATTCGGCCTATTTACGTCTCCCAATATTCGGCCCCTACAATTGCCCCCAAAGCACTCCACTAACGACAGTTAGCTGGAGTGTTTGGTTTCGAACTCGAAAAGTCAGAACTGAAATTCGGCGGCTAACCTCATTCCAATGCAGATGTTAGAGCACATGCCTCTCGGTTATCATTTCAACTTCCCCCCCTTCGCACACTTCCATTTATTATGATTTAAAATCTTGTCGTCTTTTCAAACACGCATTTTTGGATGATAGTTTTTGGACTGCCTTCCGACTCAACTCTACAACTTCCATTCATCCTTCACTAACCTCCGTCTCTTGTAAGTTCTCTTCCACTCTGCTTTGAATCCCTTTTCCTGGTTTGCCTTTAGTTTAGTACGCTCCTATAGACTGACTGAAATGGCAAAGCATCTGAAAGACCTCCTCTCTGCGGACCGAATCTCTGGCTTTCGACGCCATTTTTCCATCCTTGATAACGTCCGTCTGTCGCTTGTGACAGACGGCACCCTCGATATGGAGAGGATTGATGAAAGCACAATCGTCTTCCCTCTCTTATCAATTGTTGAGGGCGGAGTCCGTTTCCCGCTTCACCCATTTCTTAGAGCTATCCTTCACCATTGGGGTCTAATCCCCTCCCAACCCAATGTCAACTTTTTTAGAATCGTAATGGGGATTATAGTGCTAAATCGTCGCCTTAGGATTAACCTCGGCATTCTTGTTATTCGGCATTGTTATGCCTTGGCCAAATCTTCTGGTCGGCATTGACGTTATTTCCTTAGGGCCAAGGACACCGACCATCAATTAGTGACTATGCTTTCTAGTTCTGGGAAGCGAGTTGATGATTTTATGGTCGTTGTCCGAGATAATTGCAAATTCGGCGAAGGCGAGGATTGTCTTGATCCTATTCCCAGACGGAGGGGCGAACCAGGTGGCCGTATAGTTTCTTGCGTTTATTTTTCTTATATTTATAAAGCTTCATTTTTGAGATCTCATGGTTTTTCTTGTGCAGAAAATGATTTGAAGAAAGTCTTGACTTCAACCGACGACGCCGTTCTTTCGGAAATTAAAGTCGCGCTCAAGTATTTCGGCTGTCTGAGTCTTTAGAAACAAGGGAGGGCGGCTCACGTTCTCCTTCGGTACGAGCCGACATATACGACATTTTCGGCGGCAGAAAACATCCCAATTCCGAGGGGTGAAGAGTTTCTTACGGCTCTTATTTTGACTGACTTCAAAGACTTGTGGCAAGTTGGTTTCAAGGGGTCTGATTCGGAGTGGGCGGAAGTAGTTGAGGCCGTTGAGTCAGGCGAGTTCGAAGCCGAAGTAGACGAGGCTTTGAAGTTGGCCTTTGAGGAAGCCGGTCTCAATTCAGCCAATCCTCCGTCCATTTCGGGCCGAGGGGACCTTCCGTTTGACGACATTTTTACCGATTTAGAGGATCTTCCCGGCGCATATCCCGAAGACGTGGCTGGGTTAAGCCTCACACAGCTCGCCAAAAAGAAAAACGCGGAAAAAATGGCCGCGAGGTGAAGAGCAGAGGCCATTCGATCTGAAGTGCCACCTGCCGTCGAAATTTAGCCCTCCCTACCTGTTATCGAGGAGGAAACGACTCAAACTTGAAGTTTCGAGTCCGAGGCGGTTGTGCAGACCGAATCTGAGGCGGTTGTATAGACCAATAAAAAGGCTGATCGGACAGAGAAGCGTCCTGTCGACGTCGCGGCCGGCTCTAAAGAAAACCGTGCTGACAAACGGCCGCGTTTAGAGGAGTCGGATGTGATTGTGCCCTTTGTCATTCAACCAAAGATAAAAAAACGCTGATCTCCTTTGACGCGTCGGCTATTAAAGACCCAGCTGTGGCGTTGAGCATGGCTATGTCCGTCTCATTGCCGGCTGACAAGGCGGCTTTCCAAGTGGAGCCGGATCTGCTGGCGATAGCATTAGTTGCTCAATCGGCTCTTCTGGTATATACCTTGACCTTGTCTTTCCTTTTTATGCAAATATTGTGTTGGTTTTAATTTCCTGTTTTGCAGATGGTTGGGAGAATAGCCGAGATAGGCCGTCGCCAGCATGACGTCGTCGAACGACTCGGACGTTTACAATCAGAACTAGAGGGCCAAAGGAGCAGGGCCGATTTCGAAGCGGCGAGGGTGAAAATGGAAGGCGCGAGGGCCGAGGCCGAGATGGAGAGGGCGTGAAATGCGGACCAGTTGAGATTGGCCACCGAGAAGAGGGGAGATGCGAGCGAAGATGCGCTCAAGTTAGCCCAAGAGGCGATATCCAAACTGGAGGCTGAATTGGAAGACTTGAAGAAGGCGAAGGAAGAAGCCGACTCTAAGACTTCCAAAGCGTATGAGGCCGGGCAAAGCGCTGCTCTCGACAATTATGTGGAAGAAGTCCCCAAATTTGAAAATCGAGGATTCAAACACGGCTGGCTCAAAGCCCTTGCTGCTGCTGATGTACATTGGCTATGCTGATTCCATACGAGCAAGTGGATGTTGAGCCGCTGGAGTCTGACTCCGAGAATTAATTAGGGCGACACTTTTTGTTACAACTTTTTGTTTAGTAGTTTTTATGTATTGCTACAGTTTAAGTTTTTTGCTAGGCATTTTCATGCGAACTTGTAACTTTTTGTTTAGTAGTTTTCACATGTAAATTGGCTACAGTTTGTGCCCAATTTACTAATGAAAATTTCCTTTGTTCTTTGCTATTATTTGTGCTTAATTTTGCTATTGATGAATGTAGTTTGCTATTAAATTTCCTTTGTACAGTTTTTGCTTAATTTCCTTTGTACTTTCCTTTGTACTTTGGATAAAACATTCGCGTACATTTGCCGATTAGATAGCTAGGCAGTTTAGTAATTTATCCTCGTCAAATAGCCGATCAGATAGATAAATCTGTCCTTGCCCCAGCCAATGTATGAATGCCAAAAGCTGAATATTATTAGTTCATGGAGTTGCTGCGGCATAAATCGATCGACATTGGGCTTAGATATTTGGCCGATCAGATTAATAAATCTGCCCTTACCCTAGCCAGTGCATGAGTTCCAAAAGTCGAATACTGTTAGTTCATGGAGTGGCTGTGGCATAAATCGATCGGACATGAGCTCCGACAGCCGAATACTGTTAGTTCATGGAGTTGCTGTGGCATAAATCGATCGTCATCAGACTTAGATATTTGGCCGATCAGATCAATAAATCTGCCCTTGCCCCAGCCAGTGAATGAGCTCTGACAGCCGAATATCATTAGTTCGTGGAGTAATCCGATCGGCATCGGGCTTAGATATTTGGCCGATCAGATTAATAAATCTGCCCTTGCCCCAGCCAGTGCATGAGCTCAAAAAGCCGAATACTATTAGTTCATGGAGTTGCTGTGGCATAAATCGATCGGCATCGAGCTTAGATATTTGGCCGATCAGATTAATAAATCTGCCCTTGCCCCAGCCAGTACATGAGCTCCAACAGCCGAATATCATTAGTTCATGGAGTTGCTGTGGCATAAATCGATCGACATCGGGCTTAGATATTTGGCCGATCAGATTAATAAATCTGCCCTTACCCCAGCCAGTGCATGAGCTCCAAAAGCCGAATATTGTTAGTTCATGGAGTTGCTGTGGCATAAATCGATCGGCATTGGGCTTTTAGAGTTTAGCATTAATGAAGTCGCCTCGGGAGCGCTTGTAGACACCCTATTTTTGACCGTCCTCAAGACTTGGACGTCACCGTTCGAACACTCGGGGATCGTCCATGTTTGTGTTCGTCTTGAGTTCTCGGAGGTCTCGGATACGCGCCTTGCCTCAGGATCTCTCGACTCGACTGTTTTGTGTTTGGTTTTGCACCAAACACTTGTGCTTTGCCTTGGAGGGGCAAGGAAAGGCTTGTGGGCTATCCCCATACTCCACCAGCCGGTGGCTTGCCATGGCTTGAGGCCACCGGCTGTGTCTTGTTGCCACCGGCCAAATGTTTGGCCGGCCGGCACTATAGATGGCCGGCCGGCTATCTTTTTTTGGTCAATTGCACTTTTGGCCGGCCGACCACTGTGCATCTGCTTTTGTAGATATTTTCATGCAGCTGGCATGCACTTGGCTCCCCTCCATACACGTGTATGGAGGGATTTCCCTCTTAGCTAGCTTGTCTTGTAAGCTTACAAGATTGAAGCTCTATAAGAGGAGGTCTCCTCTCCCTCTTTTAGGGAGAGAACATTTTCAAAGGGGCTCTGGTTTTAGGGTTAGGATTTGTATCTATCCTATATCTATACCTTCCTATCTTTTGTGTTTTGTGTGTGTTTTGCCTCACTTTTATGCACAAACACCCACCATCACACCTTCTCTTGGAGCTGAGGCACTAGAGGGCTATCCTTGGAATTCTTGGGTGATTTTGAGCTCAAAGAACCAGCTGGTCTACCATTTTTGAAGAGGGTCAACAAGGGTAAGGACTTTACCTTTAAATACCCCATTTTTGGAAAGCCCTTTTGACTATCTTGCATCTATTTTTGAGATTAGCATATAACACATAAAATTTCTATTTTTGAGCCCTCTAAATAGTTGTTTAAGAGTGTTCTAAGCTTTGGGGTTGTTTGACCCCTCTTGAGGCTTGTTTGGCCTTCATTTTGTGCCATTTTGGTGAGCTCCGGGACCGTTGTGTTTGGGCCTCCTCACCACTGAAATCTTGAGGGATTTCAGTGGTGAGGATGGTGCCTTGAGGTCCCAAGAAGGAGAGGGCCACCCCCTCTCCTTGTTGTCCTTGAAAAGGACCATTTTTGCCTCATGTGTGAGCATCTTGTTTAAGTGTGTGATGGCCATGCCTTAGCTGTTTTTTGTGCTTATATTGCCATGTATTAGCACTATTTTATGTTGGTTTAGGTACACCATGTTTGCTTAGCATACATGCATTGTAATGCCATGTTTAGGTCTTAACATGCTTTAGGTTTTGACCCTTGTTCTAGCATGATTCTGGCCAAGCTTTGTGAAGCTTTTGTGTCTGTTTTAGCATGCTTAAGTTCTGTTTTTGGTTGTTTTGGTCGACCATAGCATGCTTAGTATAGCCACCTTGCATTTTGGCTTGTCAGCCTTAGGTGTGTGAGTGTGTAGCATGCATTACTTGCATTATTTTAGTGGTTTGGAACCATTTACCATGTTATTTCAGTCCTTATAATATGCTTGCATGCTTGCATTTAATGCTCCTTTGATGCTTTAAGCGGTTGTGTTGTATGCTCCATGTTTAAGCATTTGTGCATACCTCCATGTGTAGATCATTTAGATGCCATCTATGTGGTTTTTAGGACTTGCCTTAACATGATTTAGGACTGTTTTGATCTATTTTGGTCATTTGCTTCATGTGTTATATGATCATGCTTTAGGTCCTTGGACCAATTACATGCTTTGCTTGCTTTGATTAGTTGTTTAGCACCTCTTTTCTATGCAATTTCAAAGCTTAAGGTGCATGCCATTTGTCCATGTTTGCATCCTCTCAAGTGTACTTGAGAGTTACTTTTTGATGTTTAAAGTTTTAAGCCATGTTTGCATGCATGCTTATATATGTAGATACTTGGCTCATGACACATTGTTGCACACTTTTGTGTTGTTGCATTTGGCATGCTTTGTATCTAACATGTTGTCCATATTGCACCTTGCATGTGTGCATGTTGTTGTTACACTTTGCATGCTTGGTTAGTTGCATCTTTGCATTACTTGCTTGCATGCCCATATTGCACACTTAGGCTCACATGCTTAGGATTGCATCACACTGGCATGCATGCTTCACCTCTTGATCAAGCCATGATAGAGGTTGAAAGCCCCCTTGGTTTGTTTATGTGCATTGCATTTCATTTGAAATCAAAATGCACACTTGATTCTTTGGGCCATCATGCATGGAAATGCACGATTGGTGGTCCGAGAATCGAGGCCCATCCTCCTTTGAGTCATACATATGATAAGGAGTGTGGTTGGTGCATACATTGCTTGAAATGCATTGCCATGCTTTGTTTTGTCCTCTGTTGCTGTCAAACCAGTTTCTGCAGGAAGCTTTGGCCGGCCGGCCATCTTTAGTGCCGACCGGCCATCCATAAGTGGCCGATGGATTAATTTGTGGCCGATGACCATTCTCCATGGCCGGTGGCCAATTCCCTTAGCCGGTAGTGTTCCACAGCATTCAGAGAAGCAACCTTGAGATTTGTGCAGTCTTCAGAGAAGGATAACAGTCAAAGCAGAGGCATCTTGTGCATGGCAGTGACTTTCTGAGCGGAGCCAAGCGCGCATTGCATTGGGCCCTCTTCCCGAGGCTGTTTACTGCTTTCATTAGATTAGTTAATTTGTTAATTAATTAATTGGTCTGTAATATTTAATTAGCTTGTAGGTTAATTAAATTGTATTATTCTTTCGGTCCCTCCGAGCGAGGGCAAATTTGTAATAAGTGTGGGTGCGTGTGTGCATGTCTTCCAACCCTCACTTCTTTCTCCCTTTTACTTACCTGCTTTTGATGGTTAGTATTAGGACATGTTTACTTTAGCATACCTTATGCTATGCATGCGTGCATCATTCATTAGTATTGCATGCACCGGGCTCGGCGCATTATGCTAACTGCATAAAGTATTTCAAATCTAACTTGAATACATGCTATCTGTGCATTTTCACATGTCATCCTTAGATTAGCTGAGCCTATTATAGATTGCATTCTGTATGCGTTGCATTAGCCACTTAACATGGACTTGGATCATGCATTGATTGCTAACATGTTCTTGTCTTGGCTCGGAGTACATTGTAAGTATTTTATGCTTTAGCATCTCGCATGAGTGTGAATGTTAACATGACAGCATGCTTACCATGTGGCTAGCTGCTTATGTGATATAAACTGCCTGAATGCCTGTGGGTGAAGGTTGGATTGTTTGAGTTGGAACAACTCGTTGAAATC
The DNA here is from genome assembly GCA_036172215.1 of Camellia granthamiana. Lineage (NCBI taxonomy): Eukaryota > Viridiplantae > Streptophyta > Magnoliopsida > Ericales > Theaceae > Camellia > Camellia granthamiana. The sequence continues at coordinate 132,526,536 of CM069904.1, read as the reverse complement.
TGTGTTTTAGCCTACTTGCGAATAGCAAATTTCAGACATTTTCCAAACAAATGGATATGCAATGCTTTGTTCCAAATTAGGTGATCTAGTCTATACTTTTGTGTTGTGCGCATCACATAGTAATTCTAGCTAATTAACTGGAATAAGAACACATAACGTTTTCAAAATAGGATATCATGGTTAGTAGAGGCCGATCTTCGGATCGGGCGAGAGGGGGTGCTCATATCTGACCTTTCCCAATCGTACCCAAGTTCCCGAACCGAGGCAACTTTGGTGATGACGGACACATGGCCTTTGGCACCGAGTCAGGGTTTCCTAAATTCCCCCATTAAAAATATTTAGGTGGCGACTCTGTATCTGGCAAAGCAGTCCATGTTTGACACTTCTTTTCTAAAAATCTATTTTCTTAAAACGATTTGCCGGATTTGGACTCTTTGGTTCAGAATAAGAATCGTGACAATTTGAGTCCGAACTGTAGGGTGAGGCCCTCACGCGGGGCGTGTCTACAGCGCTGCGTGCATTAGGAATAAATGGGGTGGGTTCTTCGCCCCAGTGATTCCACTTATTGAGTTCAGACTAAATTTAAACTAGCTTGTTGCAGAAGGTCAGATAAGAGCGAATGTTAAATAGACTGTTCTTCAATAGCAGAAAAGAAGGGCGAACATTGGCTGAGCTAGACACTGAAATGAATCGCAGCAGCGAGCCCATATGCACGGGAGGTAGGACGTCCTGGGAACGGGAAAAACGTTAGCCCTCAAGTCGTCGAAGCAGATCACCCCGAAAAGAAAAACAGCAACGGGGAAGCTCCCCATGACTGTGACCGAGAAGTGAACCCGACGCGACGCCGCGACCATTGAGTTTTGCGATTTTTGTGGGAAATAAACCGATGACGGAGGCGGATTCTATTGTCAATGACCCAGGTGTAGTAGTTGAGTTCGCTCGACAGATTTTTCCACCAGAAGTCCAGCAGTCGATGGTTGGTCGACAGGATTTCGAAGTATTTCGAGAGGGCATCCATGGGGCGGTGAAAGGGCTGTATACCACTTATGAAGTCGGCATGCGCCTGTGCGGCGAGAAATAGAGAAGAAGGACGAATGAATTCGAAATTTGGAGGCTCGAGCGGAGAAGGCTAAGCGTGAGCTTAGGGAGCTTAGGAAGGCTCAAACCACCAAGCCGCGTGCGGCAAGTCAATCTAACCCGGTCGTGGAGGAGAGAGTGACCCAATGGCTGTTAAGTCATGCAATTGCTGATTGAGATACGGCAAGCATGTTTGCCGTAGAAAATGCAAGGACCATGGATTATGAAAAAGGCTTCCACGACGGCCGGAAAGTCGAGATAGACAAGACCAAGGAGAAACTCGCGGAGGAGGTCTGCCGATGCGAGAATCGGGGCTTTAGGCACGGGTGGATTAAGGCTCTTTAAGTCGCAGAGGCTCTCCAAGAAGAAGGAGTTGAATTGGCGTCTCCATTATACCAACGCCATCATCTTCCTTATGGCATTTTCGAAATTGAGAAGAGCGATGACGAGGGTGACACCGAATAGAACTGGACGTATTGTAAACGCTCCAATGTACTAAACTGAATGTATTTATCGGCTAATTTAATAAAATATTTCGTTTTAAATGTTTGCGTTTTTTTTTGAATGTTTGCATGCTTAATTAAGCATCTCATTTTGAATGTTTGCATGTTTTAACTTGTTTATGCGGTTCGCGCCGGCTGAACTTAATTAAGCATTTCATTTTGAATGTTCGTATGCTTTAACCGTGTATACCGTTTTCGCCGGCTCAACTTAACGAAGCATTTCACTTTGAATATTTGTATGCTTCAAGTTTCATGTACGGTGCGTTATGCACGACTCTGGCTCCGAATTTAGAGGCTTTTTATCTAAGGACACTCCGAATTCGGTGTCTTATTCGGCCCATAAGTGTTGCGCCGATGGGGCTCCGAATTCGAAGAGTTGAATATTGGCCAATCATGATATCCACGAAGGGCGCTCCGAATCCGGAGTCTTTATTCCGCCCAAACGTGGCCTGCATGGATGGGGCTCCGAATTCGGAGACTTTTGTATTGGCCAATCGTGATATCCACGAAGGTCGCTTTGAATCCGGAGGCTTAATCGGCCCAAAGGTGTCATGCACCGATGGGGCTCCGAATCCGGAGACTTATATTGGCCAATCGTGATATCCATGAAGAGCGCTCTGAATCCGGAGGCTTAATCGGCCCAAATGTGTCATGCACCGATGGGGCTCCGAATCTGGAGACTTATATTGGCCAATCATGATATCCATGAAGGGCGTTCTGAATCCGGAGGCTTAATCGGCCCAAAGGTGTCATGCACTGATGGGGCTCCGAATCCGGAGACTTTTGAATTGAATTGAGCGATGAGGAAATGGGAGACTTTGCATTGCAAAAGTGAAATATGTACATGGTGAACCATTCAAAACTAGTACCATTCCCCACAGGTCGGGTTTAATGATAGAATTTACGTAAATGCGTTGAATTCCAAGGCCGTGGTAGACTCCTTCTAGACATGTCTTTCAGCCGATATGCCCTTACTCCCGCGATCGAATCGATCTGATAAGGGCCGTCCCAGTTAGGACTCAATTTTCCATCAGCCGGTTTCTTGGCAGCTGGAAGTACTTTCCTCAGGACCAACTCTTCCGGTGTGTAGCGGCGCAGCTGAACACGTTGATTATATGACTTAGCAAGCTGCTACTGATACCGTGCCATGGATACAAGGGCACGGTCTCTTCGTTCTTCAATCAGAATCAAATCCAAGGCCAGCATCATGTCGTTTTGGCCCATATCAAAAACTTTCGATTTCAAGGTTGGGAGGCCGATCTCCAGGGGTATGATTGCCTGGGTTCTAAAGCATAAAGCAAACGGCGTTTCCCCAGTGGATCGCCTCGGCGTAGTTCGATGAGCCCACAACACACTCGGCAATTCTTTGACCCATTTGCCTTTAGCTTTCTCTAGCCTCTTCTTGATGCCATCCTAGATGGATTTGTTAGAGGCTTCAGCTTGACCATTGCTTTGTGGGTAAGCTGGCGTGGAAAAGTAAGGCCGGATACCATACTTGCTGCACAGCTCTTGGTAGACGTCACAATCAAACTGGGTGCCGTTGTCTGAGATAAGTGCTCTTGAAATGCCGAATCGTGTTATGATATTTCTCTATCCAAAGCGCTTAACATCAGCATCTCGAATGTGCATTAATGCTTCTGCTTTGACCCATTTTGTGAAGTAATCTGTCGAGACAAACAAGAATTGCTTGTTCCTTGGGGCCCTCGGCAATGGTCCAACGATATCAAGTCCCCACTGGGCGAACGGCCAGGGACTGGTGATAGAGCTTAACTCTTCAGCAGGCAGATGGGTTAAGGGGGAGAACTTCTAGCATTGTTCATATTTTTTCACATAACATTCGGCATCTGCTCTTATTGTCGGCTAATAATACCCCTGTGTTACAGCTCGATGAGCCAAAGAGCGCCCGCCAGAATGTGCGCTTCAACTGCCTTCATGTATTTCAGTCAGAAGCTCTTCGACTTTGTCTGGATGCACGCATTCCAGGTATGGACCAGAAAGGGATTTTTTTATAAATCTTTCCTTGCGGATCCAAGTAGTATCGCAGGGCTTTGTTTCGTAGCTTGTGCGCTTCTTTCTTGTCCGCTGGGAGTTGTTCGGAAGACAGGAATGTAGCAATGGGATCCATTCAACTCGGTCCTGACTCTATGATATTGACCTGGACTTCCTCCGAAAGGCCAATGCTCAGCTCCGGGATGAAACCTACTTCGATGGTCCGTTTAATCTCTGAGTTAATGGCGGAGGCTAGGCAGGCCAGGGCATCTGCACGTGTGTTCTGATCTCGTGTTATCTAATTCAATTCATGATGGTCAAATTTTGCCAGCAAGGAGTTAGCCGTTTTCATGTAAGCTGCCATACGGTCATTTTTGGCCGTGTACTCCCCCTTTAGCTGATTGATCACCAGTTTTGAATCGCAAAATACAAGCAAACGCCAAGCACCTAGAAGATGTGCATTCCGCAAACCGGTTAAAAGGGCTTTGTATTCGGCCTCGTTATTTGATGCTTCGAAGCCGAGTTTGACGGCCTGCTCAATTATTACGCCGTTGGGAGCCATGATTACTACTCCGGCTCCACTGCCCCATTGATTGGATGATCCATCATAGTACAACTGCCAAATGTCCCCAACATAAATTCTCCAGTTCGGCTTAGGTCGAATTTCATCAGACTTGAAGTCGGCAAGACCCCCAGTGAATTCGGCCATGAAGTCGGCGAGCACCTGTCCTTTGATTGAGGTTCTAGGCAGAAACTGAATATCGTACTGGCCGAGTTCAAGAGCCCACTTTGAAATGTGCCTTGATGCTTCTGCACTACGGAGTACTGATCGGAGAGGGTGGTCTGTTAATACCCCGATGCTATGCCCTTGAAAGTAATGCATCAGCTTTCTTGCCGCCATGACGAGGGCCAGAATGAGTTTTTCCAACGGAAGGTAGCGTGTTTCGGCGTCAACCATTGCCTTGCTCACATAATACACTGGCCGCTGCTCCTCCAGCTCTTCCTTTATCAGTATGGCGCTGACGGCCCGGTCGGAAACTGCCAGATACAAAATGAGCGGGTCACCTACCGAAGGTGTTGTCAAGAGTGGCACTGATCGGAGGTAGGTCTTGAGGCCGTTGAAAGCGACTTCACACTCGGCGGACCATTCAAAAGCCTTGTCCTGCTGTAGTGTATGAAAGAATTGTCGGCAACGATCTGTGGACCGACTGATGAACCTGTTGAGTGCGGCGGCCATCCCCATCAACTTTTGAACTTCTTTCACTCAACGAGGGGAGCCGAGCTCTAAGATTGCTGTGATTTGCCTCGAGTTGGCTTCGATTCCTCGGTGATTGACAATGTAACCCAAGAATTTGCCAGAGCCGATCCTAAACGCACATTTGGAAGCGTTCAGCTTCATTTTGTATTTGCATAAAATGTCGAATATCTCTTCTAGATCAGCTAGATGAGTTTGCTCTTCTTTGGACTTGACCACAATATTGTCAATGTACACTTCCATAGTGTGGCTGAGTTGCTCCTTGAACATGGCAGCGACAAGTCTTTGGTAAGTTGCCCCTGCATTCTTCAGCCCAAAAGGCATAACCTTATAGCAATAGGTTCCTCTTGGGGTGAGGAATGTAGTTTTGTCTTGGTCCTCCAGATGCATGGCAATTTGATGGTAGCCTCTGTAAGCATCGAGGAATCTCATACGCTTATGGCGTGCCGTTGCATCTACAAGTTGGTCTATTCTGGGGATGGGAAAACAATCCTTGGGGCAGGCTTTGTTTAGGTCCGTGAAGTCAACGCAGACTCGCCAAGTCCCATTTTTCTTCTTCACAACCACTTCGAGAGCCATGTAGGGTAGGTCACTTCCCTGATTGCCTCGGCATCAAGCAATTGGTCAACCTCTTCAACAACGGCGGCAGTGTGCTCTGCGGCTGACCGCTGGCTTTTCTAAACAATCGGCTTGCATTTAGGGTCAACGTTTAAGCGGTGCTGCGAAACAGACGGATCTACACCCGGCATCTCATATGGAGTCCAAGCAAATACATCAAAGTTGTCGAGCAGGAAGGAAATTAGCTGCTGTCTGTCGGCTTGACTCAGGGAGGTGCCGACCATGAAGAACTTGTCTGGGTTTCCGTCGATTTCAACTCGATCTAGGGCTTCCGTGGCCTTTTCACTTGGGAGCCGCCCAACATCGTCGAGCCTCTCCCGATCTGGCACCTCAATAGAATTCACTTGCAACTCCTTTGCCGTCTTTCCAGCAAGGAGATAACATGCTTGTGCCGATTTCTGGGAGCCATGGATTTGCTCAATGCCGCGTTCTGTCGGGAAGCGTAGCAGCTGGTGATAGGTGCTCGGCACGGCCTGTATAGTATGCAACCAAGTTCGCCCTATGATGAGATTATACGGCGATGGCAGCTTGACCACCAGGAATTCCACATCCACTATTCAGGAGCCCGCTCGAACAGGTAGTGTGATTTTCCCTAATGGGTATTCTAGATTGGCGTTGAAGCCGAATAGTGGATAAGGAGCCAGAGAAAGATCCGATTTGGAGAAGCCGAGTTTGGTGAATGCCTTGTAATACATGACTTCCGATGTGCTCCCCGGGTCAATGATATGCGCTCAACGGTGAATCGGTTTACGCGTAACTCGATTACCAAGGGATCGATATGTGGAAGTGTCACTCCAGCCAAATCTGAATCATTGAAAGCAATGTTCGCAGCTACATGGGGCCGTTTAGCTGGAGTGAGTTGATTTTGAGGGTCGGGATTTGACTGAATCATATGCACCGTGGATGACATTGGCAGGCTATAAATCATGTGGATCACGTCGAGTAGAGGTGAATCCTGTCGTAAGGCTATTGTTTTGGTTGAGTTGCCTTTTCGGACGTACTGTTGTAGCTGACCATCTTGTACCAATTCCTCTAGGTGATCCTTCAATGCATAACAGCTCTCAGTATCATGGCCGTGATCCTTGTGATACTCGCACCTCCTATCCTGTCTTCTCGTTTCGGGAGGTCCCACCATTTTGGACGACCATTTGAAGAACGGAAGGTGTTAAACTTTGGACATAACCGTACTGATCGGTTATGACAACTCCGTGTATTTCTTGTCTACGCGCCTTGTGCGCCTGCCATTGACTTGCAGTTGTTCATTTGCTCGGTGGGGGCATTGGTCGTTTGATCGGCGAGAATCCCGTTTCCTGTCTCGTTTAGCCCGATGCCATGGTTCGGGGCTCTGAGGTGGTACAGAATTTAACGGCTGAGCTATTTCAGAAGGGGCCGTCTTGTTGGCCACGTGTCCGGCTTTAACTCGCAAGGCGTCATCTTCCACTTTGCAGTATTTCTCAACTTTCTTCATCAACGGCCAGACTGTTTTAGGGGGTCTTCTAATCAAGGAGCTATGGAGAGCACTGTTAGGATGTAAACCTATGTTAAAGGTGGTGATGGCCATGGAATCGTTGCAAGCGTCATCAACAAGATTAAAGCACTCCCAATAGCGCGCCGAATACGCTCTTAGTGTTTCTCCTAACTGAATCTGCATTGCCCAGAGAGAGTCAGCTTGTTTCGGCTGGACCTCGGTGGTGATGAATCTTGCCCTGAAGGATTTTTGTAATTGATGGAAACTCTTAATCGACGCCGGCTCCAACTTATTATACCATCTGACTGCCAACGGTCCCAAACTGCTCAGAAATATTTTGCACATGAGGGCTTCGTCGTCCGCATGCAACGTCATGGCTTGCTTATAGTGAGGGATATGATTCGTGGGATCCATTTTTCCGTCGTACAAGGTAAACGACGGGGCTTTGAACTTCTTGGGTAGTATTGCCTTTGCGGTCCGTCGTACAAAGGGATCATGCTGGTCCTTTTTGTCTGAACCATTTCGTCTTCGCTTACGCCCTATACGTGGACTTTCTTCAGAGGAACTGGTAGTTTCGAGTCGTCCTTTCTTCTTGGGCTCCAGGGATAATGAGTCAGAGTCGCTGTTAGTGTCTTGTTGTCGGGCTCGAGGTCGTCGACCACCTGCCCTCAGAGGTCGTTCTGGATCTTGGCGTACAGCTTGTTTGGACTTCGCCACTTCCAAGGCCAAATCCTAATGGAGACGTTCATTCTCAGCGATCATGTTCTCCAACCTTTGTTCATTTTGCTTTGCTTGTTCCATGATCGCTTGCATTGTCTCATGCGCTGAAGTCGAGGGTGAGTCGAAGTTCAAGGTACGTCTTGCGGCGATAGTCTCCGATCCAAGCATGTTTGTTGAAGTAAGGTCATCTCTCTGTGTGGTTTTGTCAGTGACTATCGGAGCATCTTCCGTTACCCCCGCCATGGATGTAGTTGAGTATTCCCATAGACGGCGCCAAATGTGGGGAAAGTGGTTTGGAAGTACACTATTGATCCACTGGGACGCTCGAGATCCTCAGCTGATGACCTGGATGACCTGAAAAGAAACAAACACTCTGGTCGGGGGTGCCGGAATTAGCACTCCGACGGACAAGTCAGTATCTATTCTCTGGATTACTTGTATTTTAAGTTAAGTGTACTGATTCTCACATGCCTCTTTCTGGGTGATGTTCTTCTATTTATATCTTTTCTTTCTTGGGCCTCGGGGCTAGGCCCACTTTCGATTCGCCATGTAACTATTTACTTGGCTCCTTTTGCTGCAAACCTCTCCACTCGACCCCTTACTCAACCGGCTATTTGGCCGAATAGGCCAGGATTCAAATTTATAAGACGGGGACGAATGCGATGTAAATATTTAACTTTCCAGGTCCCATCATTCGGCCTATTTACGTCTCCCAATATTTGGCCCCCACAACAGCCATGTAGGATAGGTCACTTCCGGATTGCCCCGACATCAAGCAACCGGTCAACTTTTTCGACAACGGTAGCAGTGTGTGCTGCGGCTGACCGCCGGCTTTTCTGAATACTCAGCTTACATTTGGGGTCAACATTTAAACGGTGCTGAGAAATAGATGGATCTACCCCCGACATCTCATATGGCGACCATGCAAATACATCAAGGTTGCCGAGTAAGAAGGTAATGAGCTGCTGCCTGTCGATTTTATTTAAGGAGGCGCTGACCATGAAGAACCTGTCAGGATCCCCGTCAATTTCAACTCGATCTAGGGCTTCCGTGGCATTTTCACTTGGGAGCTGTCCAACATCGTCGAGGCTCTCGCGATCCGGCACCTCAATAGAATTCACTTCCAGCTCTCTTGGTGTCTTTGCGGCAAGAAGATAACATGCTTGTGCCGATTTTTGGGAACCATGGATTTGTTCAATGCCGCGTTCAGTCGGGAAGCACAGCAGTTGATGATAGGTGCTTGGCACGGCATTCATGGCATGCAGCAGAGTTCGTCCCATGATGAGATTATACGACGAAGGTAGCTTGACAACCAAGAATTCCATATCCACTGTTCGGGAGCCCGCTTGAACTGGCAGTGTGATTTTGCTCAACGGGTATTCCGGATTAGCGTTGAAGTCGAATAACGGATAATGAGCTGGAGACAGGTCCGACTTGGTGAACCTAAGTTTGATGAAGGTCTTGTAGTACATAACTTCTGAAGTACTCCCCTGGTGAATGAGAACGCGTTCAACGATGAATCGGCTTACGCGTAGTTCGATGACCAATGGATCAATGTGGGGGAACGTTACGCCGATCAAATCAGAGTCGTCGAAGGTAATGCTCGGAGCTTCATGGGGCCGTTTTGCTAGTGTGATTTGCTTTTAGGGGCCAGGATTCGACTGAATTGTATGAACTGCGGATGCCGTCGGCAAGCTGTATATCATATGGATTACGCTGAGTGGAGGTGAATCCTGCCCTAAAGCTATTATTTTGGTTGTGTTGTCTTTTCGGACGTACTGCTTAAGCTGACCGTCTTGTACCAATTCCTCAAGGTGATCCTTCAAACCATAACTCTCGGTATCATGGCCGTGGTTCTTGTGATATTTACACCGCCTATCCCGTCTCCTCGTGTCAGGAGGTCCCACCATTTTTTATGGCCATTTGAAGAACGGAAGGTGTTGAACTTTAGACATAACCATGCTAATCGGCTCCGAAAACTCCGTATATTTCTTGTCCGCGTGCCTTGTGCGCTTGCTATCCACTTGAAGTTGTTCACTAGCTCGGTGGGAACATTGGTCATTTGGTCGGTGCGAATCCCGTCTTCTATCTCGTTTAGCCCGATTCCGTGGTTCAGGGCTTCGCGATGGTACATAATTTATCGGTTGAACGATCTTAGAAGGGGCCGTCTTGTTGGCCTTGTGCTCGGCTTTAACCCGTAGGGCGTCATCTTCTACTTTGCAGTATTCCTCGACTTTCTTCATCAACGGCCAAACTGTTTTGGGGGGCCTTATGGTCAAGGAACTGCGGAGGGCACTATCAGGATGCAACCCCATTTTAAAGGCAGTGATGGCCATGGAGTCGTTGCATGCGTCATCCACAAGATTAAAGCATTCCCAATAACACGCCGAATACGCTCGTTAGGTTTCCCCTGGTTGGATTTGCATTGCCCAGAGAGAGTCGGCTTGCTTCAGCTGGACCTCATTGGTGATGAATCTTGCCCTGAAGGATTTCTGTAATTGGTGGAAGCTCTTAATCGTCGCCGGTTCCAACTTATATTACCATCTGATAGCCAATGGTCCCAAACTGCTCGGAAATATCCGGCACATAAGAGCCTCGTCGTCTGCATGCAGCGTCATGGCTTGCTTATAATGACGGATATGGTCAGTGGGATTCGATTTTCCATCGTATAAGGTGAATGATGGAGCCTTGAACTTTTTGGGTAATACTGTCCTTGCGATCCGTCGCACAAAGGGGTTATGTTGGTCCTCTTCGTCTGAATCATTTCTTCTTCTCTTACTCCGTCCACGCGGACTTCCTTAAGAAGAATTGGAGACTTCAATTCGCCCCTTCTTTTTGGGTTCTGGGGATGAGGAGTTAGAATCACTGCCACTATCTTGTCTTCGAACTCGAGGTCGTCGACCATCCTTTCTCAGAGGTTGTGGCAGATCTTAGCGCGCGGCCTGTTAGGATTTTGCCACCTCCAAGCCCAAATCCTGTCGAAGGCACTTGTTCTCAGCCATCATGTTCTCCAATCTCTGTTCGTTTTGCTTTGCCTGATCCATAATCGCTTGCATTGTTTCATCAGCTGAATCGACGTTCAAGGCTCTTTGTGCAGCAATGTTTTCTGGTCCCAACATGGTGCTTGGAGTGGTATCGACTTGTGGCATAAGGTTGTCAGTGACTGCCGGAGGATCTTCCGTCACGCCTGCCATGGATGTGCTAGAGTATTCCCATAGACGGCGCCAATTGTGGAGAAGTGGTTTGGAAATACTCTTTCGATCCAATGGGACGCTCGAGATCCTCAGCTAGTAACCTGAAAAGGAATGAACACTCCGGTCGGGGGTGCCGAAATTAGCACTCCGACAGATAAGTCAGTGTACACTCTCTCGTTGCTTGTATCTTAAGTTAAACCTACTAATTCTCACATACCTCTCTTTGGTTGATGTTCTTTTATTTATATCTTTTTCTGGGCCTCAGGGTCGAGCCCACCTTTAATCCATCATGTAATTATTTACTCGGCTCCTTTTGTTGCAAACCACTCTTCACTCAGCTCCTCGCTCAATTGGTTATGTGGCCGATTAGGGTACTTCTGAATTTATATAAGACGGGGCCGAATACGATGTATATATCTCGATTCTCTAAGTTCACTTATTCGGCCTCTTCGCATCCCCTAATATTCGGCCCCCACAATACCAAAAAAAGAAATTCCCCCTTTTGATTGAAAACTAATTGACAAACCAGGTCACGGACTAGACATTTTCATAAGCAAAAATATTGTCCACTTGCAACTTCGTGATTATTTATAATATTTTTATGTGTCTCTAATATTTTCGACATATGTTCAAAATAATTAAAATAGATTGTAATTTTGGATTAAGCAATGCTAGTATATTTATCACAAAATTTCTTTATCGTTTTATATTATCTAAGTACATGACAATCCACATAGCTAATCACACATAATGGTAACAAAAAAAGAAAAAATAATATTATTATATTTATGAAATTTTTTAAAATAATCATAGAAACTTTGTTTGACAAATTTTTTAGTTTATAAATTGGGAACCTCAAGTTTTTAAATTGGGTTCCAAAATATAAACTCAAAAAAAGTATTTACATTGGTTTTGGTTTATAAATAAAGTTCAGAGACCCCCCCCCCCCCCCCGCGCCCAGCGAAAAAAAAACTCAAAAACAAAAGAAATAGTAAAAACACACAAATAAGTGTAGCCTAGTTTAAAAATTATTTTTTTGGAAAATGCTATAGATGTCAAATAAATTATCAAATTTTCTACTAAACTTCTCACATGGGTGTAGGACCCACACAAATCACATGTGTGTGGGTCCCACACCCATGTAAAATGTTTGGTAATTTATTTGGGATCTCTAGCATAATTTTTTTTTTTTTTGGTGTGCAATGCACACTATTTGTAACTTTATCACAAAATTATTTAAATATTCATAAACTTACATCAGTGATCCCATAAAATGTGTAAGTTGAATATAAATTTGTGCAAGTCTTAAGTTTTCACGAACTTACGCGAATTTGTATTCAACTTACACGCATTATGTTGGTGAAAATACCAGAAGAATTATATTTTATTGATAAATAATGCAAAGAAAATGAGATATAAATAGATCAGGCTGAGCCATGGATATCCCGTTTTCTTTAAGGAGATCAAGCTTACTACGGTAGGAAGAACTCAAATATCGATGCAGCAGTCACTAAACTATGACTTATCCTCTCTACGATACAATAGCCTAACCACTTGTCGTATGGTTCAAGCTAACTCTACACAAGATGGTGAACCAAAGCTCCGCCAAGAAAAAACACCTTTTTTTGGCTAGTAATCTCTCAAGTGTAAAAAATAGTTAGTGTAGAAAAGAGTAGATGAGAGAAATAATTTATAGGCCACTAGGACCTTACAAATTACACCAAAAAATAATGACCATTAAACTAGAGAAAAGGGAGAGCTCTAAAACCTCCAAATATTAACTCACCACCAAGCCTATGACCTTCCAATTAATCTCCATTCATGAAAAAAACAAAAGGTCACAAAAAAGAAAAAAAAGAAAAAAAAAAAAGAGATTCATGAACAAGACAAAAGGTCACCAAAAATAAATAAATAAATAAATAAATAAAAGATATTAAAATGGTCCAACAATCCCCTACTCATTTTAATATCAACAAGGACAAGAGAGATTACCAAACAAAGATAGATTAGTATGCATCATGAAGGTGTGCTCTGCATTGAACCTTTATTAGTGATACAACAACCTCTACTCCAGAGTCAGTAGTGGTCTCAGATTTAACTATGACTACTTAGGAGAAATAATGTATTACTATTCACAGATAATAATCCAGGTGTTGACACGAGCTTTTAATAGCCAGCACATTACGACCTTGTGCATATCTTAGTTTTCATGAGCATATTTGAGAATAAGCCTTGTTCTCATAGAAAGCGGCCCCACTTTTATACTCACATAGGTGAAATCTGTCAAGGATGTTCCTGTAATTTACACACCCCACTCAACAAGAGCTACAGAGTTTCATTAAGAGTATAAAAACTCAACCCTCCAATATTACAGGACAAATGCACTTACATCATAGGGATGGACAATAAAATATTAAAGAGTGCATTTTTTAACAACCACCATATGTGTCACAACCCAAACCCGCTCCTATGGACACAATATGATTCGTTTTTCCCATTGAACCTAGTTACAAGATCTCTGGTCCTCAAGTTGGGTGTCCCCATACATGGTTTATGATTTTATAGGTTTCAAACCCACCCCCTCGATGTATTCCAGACCTTATCTCTCGCCAAGGCCTTGATTAACGGATCCGCAAGATTATCACAAGATTTTACATTATTCACAATGATGATGCCATTACTCAAATTGGATCTCATATTACCGTGTTTCCTTCGAATAGGTCTGGATTTACCATTTTAAAAATGGTTGTTCACTCTACCAATAGCAGCAGTGCTATCACAACGAATTGACACATGAGGAATTGATTTTTCCCCAAAAGAAATTTCATGTAACAAATCTTTTGAAAAACCTAAGTGATTCATGGTTAGATCAAGATTTAATTATTTCAATTCCCAATCAAATAAAACTCACAATCTAAATCATCAAGCACTTATGAGAGTGATTTAGATTGTTGTTTTTGAAAAACAATAAATCGACACAAAACAATTTTACGTGGAAAAACCACAATTGAATTGTGATAAAAAAACCACGAGCGAAACGCCACTAATCAATCCACTACTGAAGAAAGAAAGATTACAAAGATAACAAACAAATTACCTAAACGCTTCGAATTTGTCTTCAAATCTTCTGTATATCTCTCACTGCAATCTTCGTCTCGGAATTGATTAGATTGAAGTTGAATCCACAACTTCTATTGTCAAATCAACGACCACGAATAGTATCAAACTCCTTTGATACTCCACGCTTGAATCTTCGGATTCTACCGAAGAAGAACACTCCTGAATATGAACAATCAACCTCCTTGATGTGTGCTTCTCAAAACATGAGTTTAATACTCAATCAAATCATCAAGGAAAACTCACAAAAACCTCTAAAAGAAAACCCCCAAAACCTTAAAGTAGATCTCTGAAACGTAATCCTAGATTTGGACTTAAACAAGTACTTATAGAAAACAGAAGCAACGAAGCTCGCTCGAGCGAAGACTCTCTCGCTCGAGCGAGGAACCAAAAATGCGTGTTTTCCTTAAGTGGCCTATCTCGAGCCACGCTACCTGCGCTCGAGCGTACAATCATCTTTCTCAGGTTTTTTTTACAGAAGCAGCTTTCGCTCGAGCGAGAACTCCTTTGTTCAAGCGAGCAAGACAAAAAACTTAGAAAAATTACAACTCGATAAAAACATGTTTGTTCACGGGATTGACAAGACTAAGGGGCCTAACAATCTCCCCCTTTGTCAATTTCCTGACAAAACATTGTAACAATTTCCTAGACAACACAAGAGCTAAAGAAAACAACCAACCTAGCTTAACAAAACAACCTAAACTAAATATCTGCAAAAATAGAAAATCATCACCAAGAAAAAGAATGAGAGACTATAGAGAATATTCGTTCAGAAAAAAAACATATTAAGACATAACACATCAGAAGTTAGATCATAATGTAAGCAAAAAACTAGTCCAGTAGTATGTCCAGGCTACTTGCAAAATTCACAATAAGTATACAAACTTAACAACATATATCCCATATATACCCCTAAAAAATTAACGAACCAATACTCCCCCTTTTTGTCCAAGAGAGACAAAAGAAACAGTATATACAGACCATAATAAAAGAAAATCAAAAACTGTCCAAAAAACACAGTCCAAACACTGTCAAAAACTAGGAGTCTGGTAGAGGTGGCTGCTGCATTTGGAGCAAGGAAAGAATCTGGGCTAGCATTGTGCTCTGTTGATCAAGACGACCATCAAGTGTATCCAGCCGAGCATCCAACTGATTAAGACGATGCGTGATCGACTGCTCGAACTACTGTAGCTGGCCACGAAATGAACGCGGACGCATCTCAGGCATCTCAGGGACACCAGTAGTGGCTACATCAAACTTTGCCTCCTCTGCAAGTGGATCATCATCTGTATCAGACACCCCAGACACTCCAAATCCCGACACACCCCCTCGAACATGTGCTTGACTCTGAGAGACCGTTAACTTGGTGATGGGTTTAACAGGAGAAGCAAACTCATCATCATCAAAAGTAGGAACACTAAGGGAAGTAAGAAAACGAGTGAGAAAACACCTATACGGAAGACCCAAAGATTTACGACCCTCAAAAACCGCAATCATTTTGGAGACAATCATCGCTGGCAGATCAATGGGAAGATGATGGTCAATACAATATAACACATATCCCTGATCTTAGGTAATGTGAGATGAATGAGTAGTCACATGAATGTTGGCACAGACAATGATGTCAAGAAGTTGAAAGCTAGAAAGAAGCTCATTCTGCTGAATGAGCGCCCCGACAATCCAAGACTGGGGAGTACCACAAAGTTCAGTGGCAACACGATCAAAATCAACACCACTCCGAGTAAGGAAAGGAAAATGAAAATTTCAGACTTTCGGAAGACCAAGAAATAGCAGAAAAACTTCGTCAGTGACGACCAAAGATTTTTTCCTAACCTAGGTGCTAAAAGAGGGAGCAATTTCTTTGCGGATAGAATGCATATTACAATAAAATTCACAGACCAGACTGAGATTTTGAGGCCCTGAGAAAAGCAAAACTTGATCACCCCCTAAAGAATCAAATAACGAACGGATGGGGAGCAACTCAAAAGCACTAGGAAAAATATTCCATTCGAGGTGAACTTTCCTAGAGGCATAGAACTCCCTAAACAGTTTGGATTTTTCCTTGGATTCAAAATTTTAAGTGTTGTAATTTGGGCAGAACACAGTGGATTTACGACGTTTTGAAGGCTTACCCATAACTGACCAATTAAAAAGAGAAGACACCCACAAGACCACAACCCATCAAGGCATAACCAGAAACCAACCAAAGCCCATAAGAACCCCCAAAAACAAACATAAGAGCACGGCAAACAACAATTAGTCCAACAGAATTAAACAACAGCAAAATACACAAAACCATAGCATGATATAAAATATAATAAGAGCAAAGCTAGGGTAAAGTTCCAACATAAACCAATTGCAGTAATATGATAGATATGGAGACAGTAGAGCATGAAAACCAACAGTCATACAATGTACTAAGGCCACCATAAAGCAGAATTAGAAACATAGGACAACAACTAAGGTAGGAAAAATCAAGCCGTAAGAACAAAAATCCTCATAATGAACTCTAGTAACAATGTACCAAATCACCAAACCAAGATGCAATCGAGAGACAATAAACCATAATGAAAAGACCAAAACCAACAATAAAGAACCCTAGACTCCATAGTCGAAACAGAACAGACACAAAGACAAACTGAGCATGAAAAAAAAAAAAAATAGAGAAAAGAAAAGAAAACTTACCAAGGAATGACAATGCAAGATGGATGAAGGAGTGATGCCCCCAAAAATTGAGTGAAGATCAAAGGATGAAAGGCAATGGGAGTGTAAAAAACCCTAGGTGAGAGAGAGACCTCGAAGTAAGAGGGAAAAAAAATGAAGTGAAGGGACGCAGCTTTAGAATTTAAACCACGACAGGTTGCTCAAGCGAATACTCTCTCGCTCGAGCTAAGACACCTAAGCGCAAGGGGTTGCTCGAGCCAAGATCTTGTCACTTGAGCCTAAAAAGCACGCTCTTAGAATCTAAGCCATCTGCAGAAGCACGCTCGAGCGTACACTCCCTCGCTCGAGCGAATAAGAAAAAACAAAATAAAACTTTCTGAGCAAAAATACAATACTCACACTAAGAAGTGGAACCTGAAACACAAGTAAGTGAGCACACTAGCATGAAGGTGATTACTAAGATGAAATAATCTACAAACCATGAAGCTTGCAAACTTGCAATTATAACAATATGAAGGATAGAATCATGAGCAAATCAGATAAAATGTAATCAATGATCATAAGCTACATGTGAACGCACAACTCAAAACCAACATGAGAGCTCACAAAATGAATGTGTGTGTGTGCAATCCTTGAGAGGCTACAGAGCTAGAGTTAATCCTCGTAGTGATCGGATAGCTGGACCTTCGGCAAGAGTAACTAAACATCACAGAGAAAAGTCAAACCACTAGGAATCACGGGGTATTTGTTGAGTAAACGTAGAGGCTCCCCCTTAATCAATGTGTCCCTTTTTTTTATTATTTTTTTCAACTTTTCTTTCTTGTGGGCATTCACTGGTGGCATGCACACTCAAGAGTCTGGAGACCAAACCAGAGAAGTATGAAATCAAAAAAGGATGGCCTGGTTGGTGCCTCTGAGGTAGCCTTTTTCTAATGCCTGGACGTCAATGAACTGAGGGAGAAACCGTGGAAGTGAAAAATGATGGTAGATGGTTAAGAGACTCAACATTACCTATGATATGCTAGTATAAGTCAATTCCTCTGAAAAAGTACAAGAAACATTGTTAGTGGTCCATAGAGAACTTTGGTCACTTGTGCAGAAACCCCTGCAACAGTTTATCTCAAGGATGTGTAGATAATAAGATCATGAAGTCAATGAGCATGGGCATTCAGAATGAGCTATGAACAAAGAAGAATGAGATCTTGTAAGGAGCATGAGCAGTGTTCATATAAATTTAGATACAAAGATGACAGGAATCAATGACAATGAGATTATAGCATCCAAGCACACATAAAGCCAAACACTCACACCCAGTTAAGAAATAGGTAACACCCTAGTGACTAAGCACTACACCCAAGGTCTTTCTAAGGAACTCAAACCGAAGAAGATCTAGGGGTTTTGTAAAAATAGCAGCTTTTTGATGCTCAGTGGGTACATGTTCAAGAACAACAAGGCCATCTTCCACTAACTCTCCAATAAAATGATGACGAATGTCAATGTGTTTGGTACGAGAGTGTTGGACATGATTTTTTGAAATATTTATGGCACTTGTGTTATCACAAAAAAGAGTGAGAGTGTTCTGATCTATCCCATAATCATGAAGCATTTGCTTCATCCACAGCATTTGTGCACAACAACTCCCTGCAGCAATGTACTCAGCCTCAGTAGTCGAAAGAGAGATAACATTTTTCTTTTTGCTATGCCAGGCAACCAAATTATTCCCAAGGTAAAAACACCCCTCGGATGTACTCTTCCTATCATCAGCACACCTTGCCCAGTCGGCATCAGAAAAACCAGTAATTTTAGCCGTAGTTTTGGTAGTAAACCAAACCCCATACCCCAGTATCCCATTAACATATTTAATGATGCGTTTGATCGCAAGAAGATAAGACTCTTTAGGACTAGCTTGGTAATGGGCACAAATACCTACACTAAATGCAATGTCAAGACGACTGGCTGTGAGGTAAAGAAGTCTCCCTATCATACTCCTATAAAGGGTAGGATCAACATCAGTACCAGAGGAATCTTTGGAAAGGTAAAGAATGGTGCTCATGGGAGTGTGTGCATGTTTGGCAGACTCAAGACCAAACTTTGACACAAGATTTTTGCCATATTTAGTCTGAGAAACAAACATACCCGAAGGAGACTGTTTAATTTGAAGACCCAAGAAATAAGACAACTCTCTCATCATGCTCATCTCAAACTCATTTGTCATGCAATCCGAAAATTTTTTACAAGATGATTAGCAGTGGATCCAAATACAATATCATCAACATAAATCTGAGCAACAAGAATATGAGACTTGGTATGTTTCACAAATAAAGTCTTATCCGTACTACCCCTTTGAAAGTCATTATCAAGAAGAAATGTAGTACGTCTATCATATCAAGCCCGAGGGGCTTGTTTCAACCCATACAAAGCCTTGTCTAAGTTGTAGACATGGTTTGGACATTTAGGGTCCTCAAACCCTTTTGGTTGCTCAACATAAGCCTCTTCTTTCAAGTACCCATTCAGAAAGGCACTTTTCACATCCATTTGAAACAATTTGAAACCAAGAAAGCATACAACACTAAGTAAAATACGAATAGATTCGAGACGTGCAACTGGGGCAAATGTCTCATCATAGTCAACACCCTCTACTTGTGTGTAGCCTTAAGCAACCAACCTGGCTTTATTTCTAACCACTATACCATTCTCATCAGATTTATTCTTAAAGATCAACTTGGTACCTGTCACATTCATGTCTCTAGGTTTGGGAACTAGAGTCCAAACATTGTTATGTTCAAATTGACCTAATTCTTCATGCATAGCATTGACCTAACTACCATCTAGTAAGGCCTCTTTTATATTCTTAGGTTCAATTAATGAAACAAAACACATATGAGATACCTCATCCTGAATTTGTCTTTGGGTTTTCATTCGATCCGATACACTTCTAATCACCTGTTGAGCTGGATGATTCAATTTCATCCTTGCTGATGGTTTGAACTCAGGACTTGTGGTGATAGAAGCATCAGAAGTGGTATCTCTCTGTGCACTCTTTGGACTCTAACTTACCTGAGAAGTTGGTGCTGTCTCAACTTCTTATGCTTGGACCTCAGCTTCTTTTGACTTTGTGGTTCAGTATCCAACATTGGAGACTCACCATTTTCTTCCTCATTTGTCGCTGGAGTAGAACTTGTGTCATCTATAACCACATTGATCGATTCCATTAAAGATAAAGTTCGCAGGTTATAGACTCGAAAAGCCCTACTAATGGTTGAATACCCTAGAAAAATACCTTCATCACTTCGGGAGTCAAATTTTCCCAAAGGCTCTCTATCTTTGAAAATGTAACACTTACTCCTAAAAGTTTTGAAGTATTTTACATTAGGTTTCAATCCCTTCCACAATTCATATGGAGTTTGTAAAGTGCCGGACCTTAAATACACGTGATTTATGACATAAACAACAGTATTTAAGGCTTCAGCCCAAAATGTTGGAGGAACTTTCTTCCTAAGGAGCATGATCCTAGCCATCACTTGAACAACCCTGTTCTTCCTCTCAACCACTCCATTTTGTTGTGGAGTAATAGGTGCAAAAAATTCATGCTTAATTCCATGCATATCACAAAAATTCGAAAACGAATTGTTTTCAAACTCATGACCATGATTAGTTCGGATTCTTATGATACGCCCAATGGAAACGCCTTGTTCATTTTGGATTTTAAGGACTAAAACCTGGAAAGCATCAAACGTATTAGATTTTTCTCTTACAAAATTTACCCATGAAAAACAAGTAAAATCAGTAACAGTTAAAAAAATGTATCTTTTACCTCCAATACTTTCAGTGCGAGTAGGTCCCATTAAATCCATGTGAACCAATTCAAGAGGACATTTGGTTGTAAAGCTGTTCACCTTTTTATGAGGGGCACGGGTTTGCTTTCCAAGTTGACATGGTCCACACACATCATTCAGATTCTTACCCAGCTTAGGTATGCCTCTCACAAGCTCTTTGTTGGCTATCTTAGTTAGGTCTTTGAAATTCATGTGACCTAATCTTTGATGCCACATATCAATGTTACTTATGATGGCTGAGTGGCAAGTGAGATCATTAGTAGTAACAATCCCATAGTAGTTATCAGATGTGCGAACCCCATGCATGACAATATTTCCCTTTTTATCCAAAATTTCACATTTATTTTTTGAAAACAATACTTCATGGTGGGAATCACACATTTGACTGATGCTAAAAAGATTTTCTTTAAGGCCATCAACAAGTAATGCATTTTCAAGTTTGGGAAGACCAGCCACATTTATGGAACCCTTACTAATGACTCTAGAAGTGCCACCATCTCCAAAGGTAATAATTCCACCTTTATATTTTTTAAGGGAGGTGAAGTAGGATTTGTCACCTGACATGTGATGAGAGCACCCACTATCAAGGTACCACATGTGTGAGTCACGTGCTTTTAAAGCAGTGTGAACAACTAAACAAGTCAAGTCATCTTTTATCACCCATATCTTTGTGGTCTTAACAAAATCAGGACTGGCGGTCTTGGTAAATGTCTTATTGTTGTGAACACCCTCATGTATCTTGGTGTTCCGCCTAGACATGTAAGGTTGTCTCCTAACCCAAAAAGTATTAGAATTTCTACCCTTTTGAGACACCTTACCAAACAATTCAAAGAAATATGGACGAATGTGGCCATACCTACCATAATGATGACAAATCAAAACAGGTTTTACCTCCCTTTTGTTGATCTTAGCCCCATTAGGTAGATGAAGAGAGAGATCACCCTGGTGCACCTTTAGCTTTCCCTTTGCTTGAGTCTTAAGGTCATGAGATGTAAAGGCCTGTCCCTTGTGAGCTGTCGCATTACCATAGCTTAGCCCACTTTTGTCACAACTAATTTGTTGAGACCCAATGATGTCTTCTAATGATTTGGAACCTTTGTTCCACATGGCAATTGTGGCTCTAGCAATTTTGAGTTCTTCATCTTTATGAGAAACCATCTCTTCTAATGTAGCTTGTGATATCTTAAGGCTTTCAATCTTCTCTTCATATGTGGAATATACTTTCAGGAGTTCATTCCTTTCAGTCTCATAAGATAGAAGTTTCCCATATAGGTCTTGCCTGTCACTCGAGATCTTGATGACATTCTGCTTTGCTGTTACAAGTTCTCCTTTTAGCTTGACATTTTTGCTTTCACATGCTTTGAGCTTGAGAGTGAGTTTGTCATTGATCTTGGACAAATTCAGAGATTCATCGTAAAGCTTTTTGTAAGCTTGTTGTAGATCATCACCATCAATCTCATCATTGTCTTTTGATGTTTCATCATCTTCTTTTTGCTCCTCTTTCTCCTTGACCTCATCCAGTCGAGCAACTAAGGCAGGAAAGGTGATAGATGGTGGTGAAGATGACTCTCCTTTTTCATGGAATTGGCTCAGAATGTCCCATGCATCTTTGGCCTTTGTGCAGTGAGCAATTCGTTGCTGTTCTTTATCAGGAATTGCTTCACGAATGGTAATCAGAACTCTTTGATTGCTCAGATTGTCAGCACTTTCAATATCCTCTTCAATGGCTTGTCAGCCTTCCGGGTCGAAAGCTCTCAAAAATGCCCTCATTCTGATCTTCCAATACAAGTAATTACTTCCATCAAAGATGGGAGCACGGCGTAGATTCTGACCACGAGCAAATTCCACTGGCTTCGGAAGAGGTTGAGTGAAAGTGGACCGGAATGCCATGAAAGCACTATCCCCGTCTTCACTGGATTCAGTTTTTTTGGGTTCTTGCTCTAACCCGCTTTCATCATCCCAAGTCACTGTATAGACTTTCTTCCAATTCTTTTTCGATGGACATTCAAGAGCAATATGTCTAAACCCTTGACATTCATAACACTTGACCCCTTGCCTTTTTACCATCTTCTTTTCAGTTTTTGGAACAAGTTTTGGTGGAAAAGTTTTGGGTTTATCATTACTCTTGTCTTTTGAAATAGGGTCTCTGAAATTAGGCTTCTTTTTCTTTAAATTTTTTTTGAACTGTTTCGTAAACATAGCCGTCATCTCGAACTCTAGATCAAACTAAGTCTCAGGAGTTTTTGCAGTCTCATGAGCACTAGTAAAAGCCACACTATCTTTTTGTTTTTTCTTAGAAATCTGGTGGGCTTCAGAAGTCTACAAGTTTCCAATCAACTGATCAAGCTTGAGGGTATCAATATTCTGAGCCTCCTTAATTGCTGTCACTTTTGATTGGAACCTCTCGGGTAAAGACCTCAAATTTTTTCCAACAACCTTAGCTTCAGGGATTTTTTCACCGAGTGTGAAACAGGAATTCACGATGTCACTAAGTTTGGCATAGAAATCATCAAACGTCTCATCATCACACATAAAAAGGGTTTCAAAGGCAGAAGTGAGACGTTGAAGTTTTGACCTTTTAACAGAAGTAGTACCCTCGTAAATTGTTTCAAGAATGTCCTAAGCCTCTTTTGCTACCTTACACGTGCAAATATGACGAAACTCTTCAGGTGTGACGGAGCAAAAAAGGGAATTGGGAGCCTTACTCTTCCAACTCGAGTTTTGATAATCGAATGCGTCCCATTTATCAAGAGGTTTGGGAATATCAACACTATCAATGGTGACAATAGGTTCACTCCATCCATAGATCACACAGTGCCAAACTTTCTCATCGATAGATTTTAAAAACGCTCTCATACGAGCTTTCCAATAAGAATAGTTTGTACCATCAAGTAACGGAGGTCTATGGGTCGAGTTACCTTCACGAATTGAATCCATATCACCAATCGCACAAAATCACACTCCTACAGTTTTGATAAAAGCAAGAGTGACCCTCTCAGATACCAATTGAAAAACCTAAGTGATTCGTGATTAGATCAAGATTTAATTATCCCAATTCCCAATCAAATAAAACTCACAATCTAAATCATCAAACACTTACGAGAGTGATTTAGATTGTTATTTTCGAAAAATATTAAATCGACACAAAACGATTTTACGTGGAAAAATCACAATTGAAGCACCTTTAATTGTGATAAAAAAATCACGGGCGAAACGCCACTAATCAATCCACTACTGAAGAAAGAAAGATTACAAAGATAGCAAACAAATTACCCAAACGCCTCCAATTTGTCTTCAAATCTTCTGTATATCTCTCACTGCAACCTTCGTCTCGGAATTGATTAGATTGAAGTTGAATCCACAACTTCTATTGTCGAATCAACGACCACGTATAGTATCAAACTCCTTTGATACTCCACGCTTGAATCTCCGGATTCCACCGAAGAAGAACACTCTTGAATATGAACAATCAACCTCCTTGATGTGTGCTTCTCAAAACATGAGTTTAATACTTAATCAAATCATCAAGGAAAACTCACAAAAACCTCCAAAATAAAACCCCAAAAACTTTAAAGTAGATCTCTAAAACGTAATCCTAGATTTGGACTTAAACAAGTACTTATAGAAAATAGGAGCAGCAAAGATTGCTTGAGCGAAGACTCTCACGCTCGAGCGAGGAACCAAAAACGCGTGTTTTCCTTAAGTGGCCTCGCTGGAGCCACGCTACCTGCGTTCGAACGTACAATCATCCTTCTCAGGTTTTTTACAGAAGCAGCTTTCGCTCGAGCGAGAACTCCTTCCCTCAAGCGAGCAAGACAAAAAACTTAGAAAAATTACAACTTGATAAAAACATGTTTGTTCACGGGATTGACAAGACTAAGGGACCTAACATCTTTCAACCAATTCGCTTCCTCATATGCTGAAGCTAACGCTATAAGCTCAGCTTCCATTGTAGAATTAGCAATTATAGTCTATTTTTTAGACTTCCAACATATGGGACCACCACCCAAGGTAAAAATAAAACCTGAGGTAGAGAGAGAATCACCTGACAAAGTGTTTCAATCGGCATCATTATATCCCTCAAGTATCGCATGATACTTGTTAAAAAAACATACCATAATTTTTGGTACCAGAAAAATATCTCATAATTCTTCCCATGGTAACCAATGATCTCGACTTATCTTGTTAGTAAATCTGCTAAGTACTCCAACATCATATGCAACGTTAGGTCTAGTACAGTCAGTAGCATATCTCAAACTACCAATCATGTTAGCATATTCCTTTTGATTAATCACTTCTTTTTCATTTGTTACAATAGATAAATGTATCATTGTATCAAAATGAGTAGCAACATGTTTACAGTCTAGAAAGTTATATTTCTTTAAAATTTTCTCAACATAATGCGACTGATCAAGAAAAATGCCATCATTAGTCTTGATAATTTTAATTCCCAAAATAAAATTGGCTTCACCAAGATCTTTCATATCAAAGTGGATATTGAGCATATTTTTAATCTCATTTATAATATGCAAATTAGAGTCAAAGATAAGTAGATCATCCATATATAGGCTAATAATCACATGTGCATTCTCACAAGTTTTATAATATATGCAATTATCATATTCATTAGTCTTATAGCTGTTTTCAAGCATGCAGGAATCAAATTTCTCATGCCACTATTTAGAAGCTTGTTTTAAACCATAAAGGGATTTAGTTAGCTTACACACCTTGCTTTCTTGGCCAGACTCCACAAAGCCCTCGGGTTAGTCCATGTAAATATCCTCATCTAGATCTCTATTTAAAAATGCTATTTTCACATTCATTTGATGAATTTTTAAATCATGAATCGCAACCACTGCTATCAACAGTCTAATGGATGTAACTCTAGTAACCAGAGAAAAAGTATCAAAGAAATCAAGATCAACTTGTTGCTTAAAACCTTTAGCGACAAGCCTCGCTTTATATTTATTTATAGTTCCATCCGGTTTAAGTTTTTTACGAAGGACCAATTTACACCCAATAGTTTTACAACATAGAGGTAAATCCACTAGCTTCCATGTTTTATTTGAAAGTAGTGAATCTATCTCATCATTTATAGCCTCTCTCCAGAAAATAGCATTAGGTGATGATAAAGCTTCTTGCATCGTAAAAGGAATTTCTTCCACATTGTAAAGATAATAGTCAAGGCCAAAATCCTTTTCAACTCTAGCTCGTTTACTCCTCCTTGGTTGGATTTGATAATTTTCTTGTTTTTGAAAAACTTGAGATGGAGTGGAAGAGCTAGGCATGGATAAAATATTTTTAGAAATTATTTGACCCCTACTATTTTTAGATTTGAAAGGAAGTTTATTTTCATGAAAAATAGCATCACTTGATTCAAAAATAATATTATTTTCCATATGAAAAAAAATCTATAAGCTATACTATGCAACGCATATCTAAGAAAAGCACAAGTTGTAGCTCGTTCACCAAATTTAGGTCATTTAGGATCTGCAAACCTCTCAAAAGCTAAACATCCCCAAACCCTCAAATAACCTAAATTTGGTTTATGCCTCTGCCATAACTCATAAGGTGAAATTTTAGTCTTTTTGTGTGGCACTCTATTTATCACATAGCAAGCTGTCAAAATAGCCTCGGCCCAAAGATTTGATGGAGCACCTAAACCAATAAGTATACCATTCGTCAAATCATTTAACGTTCTATTTTTATTTTTTTTTTTAGCTACGCCATTAGATGAAGGTGAATATGGTGAAGTAGTCTCATGAATAATTCTTAATGACTAAACAAAGGAGTTGAATCCAAGAGATTCATAGTCTCGGCCTCTATCACTTCTAAATCTCTTAATCTTTTTACCAAATTGATTTTCCACTTTAAGAAGGAATTCTTTAAATTTCTCAAAAGCATCACTTTATTTTTTAATAAATATACATTTGTGTATTTTGAAAAATCATCAATAAAAGTGATAAAATATCGGTTACCACCATGAGTTAAAATTCCTTCAAACTCACACAAATCAGTATGAAATAATTCTAACAATTAGGTATTTTTTTCAACACTTTTATGAGGCCTCTTGGTAATTTTTGTTTTATTGCAAATTTCACATTTCTCAAATTTTTTTGTCACTTTAGGAATTAATCCTAAACTACAGATGATTCCCACATATTTGCTGTTAATATGACACAAGCGAACATGCCAAAAATTAATAGAAGACAACATATAAACCGAATTGGTAGATGGTTTATTAATCTTAACATTCAGTTTGAACATCCCATCACAAGCATAACCCTTACCCATAAAAATACATTTCTTGGTAATCACATATTGACATAGTTTGCTTAAAGCCAACCTTATTCCACAAATAATTTGACATCAAATTCTTCCTTATGGACGATGTATAAAACACATCTTTTAAAGTAAGCACACGTCCAAAGGTGAACTTAAGGTCAACCTCACCACTCCCAAGTATTTTGGTTTGACTAGAGTTACTAAGCATAATTGTTTTTTTTATCATCATAGGAGTATACACCTTGAACTAAGCTTTATCATAACAATCATGTCCATTAGCACCAGAATCTGCCCACCAACCGTTCACATAATTAACCATGCAAATGTCTGTAATCATAGCCACAAATGACTCCTCGATAACGTTAGCCTTTAGGGCAGGTGCACGTTTTTGAAATTTGCAAGTTCGAGCAATATGCCCACTTTTTCCATAGGCAAAGCATATAAACTTTTGTGAAGGTGGTGGACCTTGGTTCTTATTTGGATTAATCCATTTATTGTGTGGTTTACTATAATTCTTCATATTCTTTTTATAAGGCTTCAAATAAGCATTCTTGGAATTGTGACTTTGGGTAAGATATTATTTGTTGAAACAAAGTTTACCTTCGTAGTAGAATTGTCATTACCCTCTTGTGTTATTAATGCATCTTGGTCTCTGTAGACACCCCATTTTTGACTGTCCTCAAGACCTGGACGTCACCGCTTGAACACTCGGTGATTATCCATGTTCGTGTTCGTTTGGAGTTCCCGGAGTTCTCGGCTACGCACCTTGCCTCAGGACCTCCGAACTTGACCGTTTTGTGTCTGGTTTTGCACCAAACACTTGTGCTTTGCCTTGGAGGGGCAGGGAATGCCTTGTGAGGCATCCCCACACACCACCGGCAGTGGCTAGAGGCCACCGACTGGTTGGTGTTGCCATCGGCACTATATTGTGCCGGTCGGCACTCTTTTGTGCCGGTCGGCAGTCAATTTTGTCAAAATGACAATTTTGCCCTGCCGACTACTGTTCAGTTGCTTTTTGAGATATTTTGAAGCAGCTGTATAGAATTTGTTTCCCCTCCATACACGTGTATGGAGGGATGAGCCTTTGGTTTGCTTAGCTTGTAAGCTTTGTTGCCTATAAGAGAGGGCTCTCTTCTCTTCGCTCAAGGGTTAGAGAGGTTAGACTTTTTTAGAGAGAAAAGACAGAGAAGAAGCTCTGGTTCTAGGTTAGAACTTGTGTATCTATCCTATCTCTCTTTTCCTCTCTTGTTTCTACACTAGGTGCTTTAATCCATATTATTGCACACAAGCACCTAGTGTTTCACCTTCCTTTGGTTACTGAGGTTCTAAGGGCTGGTTCTTGAAGTTTTTGGTTGGATTTGAGCTTAAGGAAGCAACAACATCAACCTTTGTGAAGGTGGTCTTCAAGGGTAAGAAACTACCCCTTTTTACCCCATTTTTGCACTCCATTTTTGCATAGATTAGAACTATTTTTGTGCTTAGCATTTAATACAAAAAAGTTCTCTTTTTTAGTCCTTTTTATTGTTGGTTAAGAGTGTTTTGTGCTTCGGGGAGGTTTGACCACCCTTAGGCCTTGAAAAGGCCTCATTTTGTGCTATTTTGTGAGAGCTCCGGGATTTTGGTGTTGGGGTCTCTTCACCACTGAAATCTTGAGGGATTTCAGTGGTGAAGATGATGCCTTGAAGTCCC
The DNA here is from genome assembly GCA_036172215.1 of Camellia granthamiana. NCBI lineage: Eukaryota > Viridiplantae > Streptophyta > Magnoliopsida > Ericales > Theaceae > Camellia > Camellia granthamiana. The sequence continues at coordinate 132,498,121 of CM069904.1, read as the reverse complement.
AAGAAGGAGAGGGCCACCCTCTCTCCTTGTTGTCCTTGAAAAGGACCTATTTTGCCTCTTGAGGGAGCCTCATGTTTGGTTGTTTGTTGGTTATGCCATGGCTGTATTTTGTGCTCATATTGCCATATTATAACTTTGTATCATGTTGGTTTTGGTCCCTTATGCATGCTTAGCATAGTTGCCATGTAATGCCTTGTAATGCCTTTAACATGTCTTAGGTGGTTAGCCTTTGTTCGAGTGTGATTTGGGCTTAGACTTATGAATGTTTTGTGCTTGTTTTGCCATGACCTAGGTCTGTCCATAGTCGTTTGGATTGATTTTGGCATGTTTAGTATGGGCCCTTTGTATTTGTGGCTTGCCGGGCTTGTATGCCTCAAGTATGTGAATGTGTAGCTTGTGTTTCTTGCATCATTTCAGTGGTTTGGAACCACCTAACATGTAATTTCAGTCACTTTGGCATGCTCGTATGATTGCCTTGCATGCCTCTTTGAAGTTTTGAAAGCATATGTTGTATGCCTAATGATTTGGTCATTGTGTGTGCCTTGCTCTAGAGCCACTTAGATGCCATCTAGGAGGTCCCTTTTGTATGGTCTAGGGCTGCCTTAGACCTGTTTTAAGCCTTCTTGGCCTTGCGAGGCTTGGGTTGGCTTAGCCATGGTTTAGGTCTCCTTTGGCTTGCCTTGGATGCTTGGACCCTTTGTTGCATGCTTAGTCTATTTTGTTGCTTGGTTTGGCACCATGTCCAACATGATTTTAAAGCTTATATATGCATGTTAATATGTCCATGTTAGCCTATTTTAAGTGTTCTTAAGAGTTGCTTGTTTATGCCTAAGTGTTGGATTATGTATGCTTGCATGTGTGCATGTATTGCATATATCTTAGCCTTCACTTCTATGGCATTTGGCCACTGATTTTAGGCTTATTTAGAGCTGCCTAACCTATGTGCAAGTCCATCCTCTTGTTGCTTGCATATGCTCCTTGAGTGTTGTAATGTATTGGTAAGTAAATGCATGTTAGGACTAACATGATTGAATGAAGTCACATGCTTGTTTGCATGCTTGGACATCCACATTACACCTTGCATACTTGATGGTTGACATTGGTGTTTCATGCCTTGTATGTTTGTTAGTTTGTATGCCCCTTTGCGTTGGCATGATTGCATACTAGTTGACATGTCTAGGATTGCATCACATAAACATGCATGCTCTACCTCTTGACCAAGTCATGATAGAGGCTTAGCACCCTTGTGTGTTTGTTTGGTTTGCATGCATTTGAAATAGAAGTTGCACGTTTGGTTCTTTGGGCCATCATGCATGGAAATGCGTGATTGGTGGCCCGAGAATCGAGGCACATGCCCCTTTGAGTCACAAATATGATAAGGGGCATGATTGGTGCACACATTGTTGGAATTACATTGCCATGCAAGTTTTTGCCCTCTGCTGCTGTGAGTTGCAGATTCTGCAGACATTCAGTGCCGGTCGGCAGTATTTAGTGCCGACCGGCAGTCTATTGATGGCCGATGGATGAATTTTGTGCCGGTGACCTCATGCTGATGCCGGTGGAAGTTCTACTCAGCCGATGATGTCCCTCAGTGTCCTGGGAGGCACTCCTAAGACTTTGGCAGTCTTCTGAGGTGCAAAGCAGGGAAAACAGAGGCAACCTAAGCATGGCAGTGCAATTCCGAGCAAGTCCCGAGCATGCGTTGCATCCGGCCCTCATCTCGAGGCGGTTTACTGCTTTAATTAGATTAATTAATTTATTTGATTAATTTAGTTGGACTGTAATATTTTAATTAGTTTGCGTAGTTAATTAATCTGTATTATTATTTTGGTCCCTCCGAGTGGGGGCAAATTTGTAATAAGTGTGGGTGAGTGGTTTGTATGTCTTCCAACCCCCACTTCTTTCTCCCCTTTTATTTACCTGTTTATGATGGTAGATTAGGGCATATTTAAAATTAGCATACCTTATGCAATGCATGCGTGCATCCATGCATCTGTCTAAACATGCACCGGGCTCGGTACATCATACAAACTGCATTGTATTCTAAATTCCAATTTGAATACGTGCATCAAATGATTGCATTTCACGTGCCATTTTAGGGTTAGCCGAGCCTACTCTAAATTGCATCCTTGCCTGTGTTGCATTAGCCACTTAACACGACCTAGGGACATGCATGTCTGCTAATTAGTTTCTTGTTTTGGCACGGAGTACAATGTAAGTATTTTACGCTTTAGCATACCACATGCGTGTGAATGTTGCCATGACAGTATGCTTACCATGCGGCTAAGTGCTTATGTGAGATAAACTGTTTGAATGCCTGTAGGTGGAGGTTGGATTGCTTGAGTTGGGAAAACTCATTGAAATCCGTGTTTTAGCCTATGTGCGAGTAGCAAATTCTGAAGCATTTTCAAAACGAACGGATATGCAATATTGATTTCCAAATTAGGCAATCTAGTCTATACTTGTTTGCTGTGCGCATAACATAGTAATTCTAGGCTAATAATTGGAATAAGAGCATGTAATGTTTTCAAAATCGGATATCACGGATAGTAATTTCGAAAGGGGGTGCTCATAGCTGACCTTCCCCGATCGTACCCAAGCTCCCGAGCCAAGACTACTTTGGTTATGACGGACACGTGGCCTTCGGCACCGAGTCAGGGTTTCCTAAATTTCCCAAAATAAAATATTTAGGTGGCGACTCTGTATCTGGCAAAGCAGTCCATGTTTGGCGCTTCTTTCAAAATCTGTTTTCTCAAAACGATTTGCCGGATTTGGACTCTTTGGTCCAGATTAAGAACCGTGACAATTTGAGTCCGAACTGTAGTAGACCCGCATAAACGAACCGAACAGGAGTCATCCTCCCGGGGCGTTCGGGGACGTCTACAGTTTCTGGCGACTCTGCTGGGGATTTTAGAGAGCTTGACTTGAACTCGTGATATCCTGTTTTGACTACACTTATGTGTTTCTTTGCATTGCATGTGCATTGGTGCGCCTAGGACACCGTGTTGGCCATCTGCTATTCCTGAGCGGTTTGCCGGAGGCTTGTCTTGTCAAGGCATGACCATAAGGCTGACCGGTTGCGGGCTCTGCCAGTATGGTAACACAAACCCCGGTTTTACCGGGGCACCCTTTTCGACCATTTGACCTAGTGCATATTCGGATCCATAGTGACCATCCCAAACTAAGACAGGTTGCTTACCCGATATAGGTTGTTTGAAACCGCTGTATGCGTAGTGAAACCCTAGCTCCTGACAAAATAGGACAGGGAAACCCTACCCCAACATAGGGGTGTATTGGCTCTCTTTTACCTGTTATGTGCTTTTAGAGTATATCTCTGCAGGGAACGCATATATCAGTTTGCAAGTTTGGGTATCCGGCCTGAGGGCACCAGTATCAGTGTTGTTAAAAATCAGTTGTGTCTGCGGGTATCAGTTCAGTTTTGAATAATGATTCTGGGGAACAGTGTTCAGTAGTAAAGTACAGTTGTCCGGCTACACCCGTGTTTGATCCGTTTGGGGCTGAAATGCTGCTTGTTTTCCGTTTCAGTTCAGAAATCCAGAGGGTCGATCTAGAACAGCTAGTGTCTTCTCCTTGCTGAGGCAGGACTGAACATGACGCAGAATTCAGAAGAGATCGTGGTCATGACGGCCGCGTTGAGTCAAGGAATTACCCCACAGGATGAGACTACTGTTGACATGCCGCATCCACCCAGGTCGCCTGCCGCACATCCAATTTGGACCCCTCAACTATATCAGGCTCGCGAGCCTACCACATTTGAAATAATGGGAATGATAGGTGATCTTCAAAGATCCGTGGCGGATCTCGCCTATGGAATGCCTGTTTCGCCACCAGCTGCACCATATGCCGGAGGCTTTATACCCCAGGAGCCCCCACTACTGGGACGAATTGTAATTGAACTCAACCAACCGGAGATGACCTCCAGCTATGGTAATGACGCAGCAAACCAAACTCTAGATCAGGCCGAGGCCAGAGATAAAGGCAAGATGAAGACAGATGCTGACCCCATCGAACAACTGCTGTGGGCAGTAGAGGCTTTGAAAGCCGGGGGAATGAACAAGCAACAGATATCCGCAGTTATGTCAAAAGCTGTGGAGGATGCTTTCCCCACTTCGCTCGAGGGCAATTCCAGTCAATCAGAGAATCGGGATAGGCCCCGTCATGCCAGAACAATTCTTCCCCCTCCTAGCCTTGCATCCGGAAAGGATCAGAAATCCAAGGCTGCACCCGCCGATCCGTTCGCTAGTGCATCTAGCAAGAGTGCTCAAGCTCCAAAGTACCTGCCCCGAGGGCGCAGGGTCTTCCATGCTCTCTACATGCCATTGTCCAAGGCACTTCAAATTCTTGCCGAGAGGGGACACCTTAAACCCCTGGAGCCTCGGCCTCTCCCGAAGAATCTCCCTGATACTCATGACCCTACTCAGTACTGTGCGTACCACCAGCAGACTGGCCATGCTACCGACAATTGTTTCCGCCTCCGGCACGAGGTGCAAGATTTGATTGACAACGAGGTTATCCTCCCCCCCACCTCAGCAAAGTCCGTCACCACTCAGTTGTTGGATTTTGAGGATACAGACACTGCAAGTATGTAATCAGAAGGTGAACCGCCTGTGGGCGAGGCCTGACACGTTTTTGGATGTGGCGTTTGGCACGCATTTTTGAGCACCTGCCAACGCTAGTTTTGTAAATCCTGACTTGGGTGTCGAGTCAGTCTTTTATTTTGTTTTGAGTCTGTCTCTCTGTATTGAGTTAGTCTTTTTGCTTACAAGATCTGTCTTGTTGTAATGAGTCAGTCCCTCTTGTATAGTATACCAGGTGATTTCGGGGTTGTTGCCTCAAACACCGTTTTGTCTTGTAATTAGTTGCTTTTGCTTTTTGAGCCTGTTTGCTGCCGAGGAGCCGGTTATACCAGCAAATCTGAATGAAACAGCTGCGGCTAGTATTTGTTGCTATTTGAGTTAGCCGTGCCAGAAGATGTGAATGGGACGACAGTGCATTTCGGCTACTCTCTTGTGCCATAAACATCGTCGTAATGACTTAAGCTTTTCATAAAACCCCTTTTTCGGACACTGTGGTGATGAAAACGAAGAGGAAGTAATTCCTCGGGTTTTGTAAAATTTTGATCATTTTGAGAGAAAGAGTGGCCTGCTAAGCTTTTAATGAATGAAATCATGCTCGTCGGCGTGAGTACTGAGAAGGATCCTGGTCCGATCCAAACTGGTTCCACACTATCTTCGACGCGAATGATTTGTCGCTTTCTTAAAAACTTTCAAAAACGAAATGTCTTGTGCAGTCTTGCGAAGACCGGTGTGGAACCGCTCTTGAGATTGTGCAGCCCAGGATCGCTCTCGGTCTCAAGTTTCAATTCATCTGTTTCAAACCTGGGATCCGTTCAAAACATTCAGTACCATGAAACGCCTGTGTGGCCCATTTTGAGGCAGCCCTCGAGCAAGAGGCGTCAAAGTCAGATCAAGGAAATCAGATCCCACCAAGCAAAGCTCGAGAAGCAACCGTGATGGACTTTTCCTGCAAATCAACACAACAGTCGCTCTCTTGGATACGGAGAGGCTTCAGTCTCAAAACCATTTGGCATGGACAAAGCTACACTTTTACCCTTTGAGAGGCTCGTTGGGCCGAAAACCCGGAAGGGCGGCCCAGGCAAAAGTTAGAGCAAAGAAAAAAGAAAAGAAAAAAAGAAAAAATACAAAAGAAGCAAAAAAAAGAAAAGAAAAGAACAAAGAATAGCAAAAGAAAAGAAAGAAAAAAAATGTAAAAGAAGAGAAAAGAAAAAGAATGAAAAAGAAAAACATAGCTCGCAAGGTCGAAAACCCGCATTGGGCACCTTGGCAAAAGTTAGAGCCTAAACAGTGAAGGTTAAAATACCCGAGTGTACCTTAACCGGAACTACGTAAGGCTTGATTCCCATGTTTGGGATACGTAGGCAACTTCATTCTGAAGTCCAGCCCCCAACGCTTCCATAGCATCTCAGTCCATGTCATGGTTTTGATTACTTTTGCCTCCTCCGAATCCAATGTCTCGATTGCAGCAACCTGGAAGTACGTGACCAACTCCCTCTTGAAGTCAAACCACCAACACCTTCCAGGTGACTGTGTCCATATATTGGTTCAAACCGTCTTCGTCTCCTCCGCGTCCGAGTGTCCGATCGTCATCAACAAGGACTGGCTTACAATATGCCGCGGCATTATCCAAACAAGGGGCAACTTTCCGTTGCCATACATTGCCACAAGTTGCCCTAAGTTACCGTCCAAACCAGGGGCAACTTTCCGTTGCCTTTATCCCCCTTTAAGCCAGGGGCAATTTTCCATTGCCTCCGATCCGAGGTTGCATATCTCGAGGGTCAGTTCTACGCTCGTTTGAGCATTGACTGTTTGCAAAAAAATAGTTTTTGAAAATTTTCACTGAGGTTGACTTATTTTCTCGAAAACTGTTTTATTTTCAAAATTGGACCATGTTTGGACCAAAAAAGGAGAATTTTCAGTGCTCACAGCCTGATTCACATGATTTTCAAATAAAAAATCGAATAAGTGTGTTAATCCAATTCTCATTTTTGATCAAAACTGTTTTAGAAAACAAAGAATGGTCAAAATGACGAACTAGGGGCACGATTGAGTCAGGTCTTCTGTCTCTCCCCCGCTAACATGCTTGTCAACAAGGCACTCTATTCACCAGAAGGAATAGCCGTGAGCTAACAGTGTTGGGCGTGAATCTGCGATTTCCTATTCATCCATTAATCACCCTGGGGAGGGATCGAAAAATGAGAGATTAAAGAATAGAGAGGAGCAAGTTGAGAGAAAAGTGAAGAAAAGGTTTTTTGAGAGAAAAACCGAGTCTGAAGGCCGAGCGATGCGAGTATCACAAATCAGAAAGGGTGGGAAATAATACCCGGAGGAACTGGCTGCTCGAGATCTGAGGTCTTTTTGTAAACATGTCTGTGTGTCGTGTCTTTTGATTTGTCGACCTTGATTTTGGCTTTGAGTCTTTTCCGAGCATGTCTCATTATGTCAGGTCGTGCGCCTTTTGTTTCTCTGTTTGAGTCTGTCTCGTCGTGTTCTGTGGTAGGCTCGATACCCCGGTTGAAAACCCATCATTTTCCAAAAAGTAATCGCTTGTGCTCAGAATGCTGTGCCATTCTCTGCAATCATGCGAGACAGGAGAAGAAAAGAGAAAATTTGGGACATCCAAGTGTGTTTCAACCTCAACCATTTCAGTTTTCGTAGTCCATCTTGTCAGATCGGGGCTGTTTGTTCAGGGTTTGCTATGTGCAGGATGAACCGAGTGCTGTGTTATGGGTTGTATGCAGATCGATCCCCAGTAGAGTATGGACTGTCTATTCAGTTGAGCAGTGGTTTGTATGAGTTGTTTTGCTGTTAATTGGTTGGTTATCCGATTATCATAGTACAATTGCTCAATTTGCAGACAACAAATCAATATCATTTACATTTAAGGTGTAACATGACGCAATGCAGTGCAAAGTATGAAAGATGCAGATATGTACAGATATAACATTCTTTTCAGACAAAAAGTTTGTTTCATTTCATATCATCTTTTTCAAGTACATAGTTTTGGAAACAAAAATCTGCCTACGGCAGTACAAACTACTCTATCTACCAATAAAAGAGAAAAGTACAAGAAAAGAAATAAAAGAAACAACAAAAGTCTGGGTCATCAGCATCATCAATGGCCTCGCACCGGGGGATCTATCATCGCCCTCTTCCTGGGCAGAAGTCCAGGAGCATCACCGGAAGTGTCACTGTCGGAGCCCGAGCCCGAGCTGCCCTCGGCCTCCTCCTCGGATGACTCCGCCCCCTCCTCAGACTCGTCGTCTGGAACTGGAGCCCGCGAGCTGCTCCCGGCGTAGGTACGCCCTCCTCTGGTGCGGGGGAATCTCCTGCCATCCCGAGTAGAAATGGGAGGTCCAGATGGAGCACCACCACCCACTGGAGGAATCGGGAAGGGAGGCTGAAAAGTACAAAAGGCAAATGCATCAGTATACATGAAGCAGTTTATCAATGCAGAAAATATAGTGTATGAATGCCGTGAGCAGTTTATCAGTGCAGAATGCAGTGTATGAATACAGAGTATGAATGTCGTGAGCAGTTTATCAGTGCAGAATGCAGTGAATGAGTACAGTTTGTGAGTGCCGTGAGCAGTTTATCAGTACAGAATGCAGTGTATGAATACAGTGTATCAAGTGCCGTGAGGGCTGGGTATCCAGTGTTGTGTTATGCATCAGATTATGCGAAGCAGTTTGTGTATGGTTTGAAGCTATGACAGAGAGAACATACCGGAAGGCCGTAAAAGGCTAGGAACTCGAAGGTCCGCTGCAGCATCCCCGTCATGGAGGCATTCATCTCCAGTAACTGCCGGGTGTATCCAGAAGACGCCTGCAAGGGAATCAGATGCATCAATATTCTGTGGAATATCAAATAAACTAAAATGAAATGACTGTACAGAAATGCAGTAATATATACCGGAGGCAAGTCGGGGACACCGACGAACTCGTGATCAGCCGGCGGAGGGGCGAAGGGAATCTGATAGGTCGCCCCATCCGACCCTCGGAAAGTCAGTGAAGTAGGCAGAACGGGCCAACTGGCCTCCCGTCCTCTCTGAACTCCGCCCCTGCCGCGGACTCGAGCCCTCCTCGGCGCTCCTCCTCCTACTCCTGCTCCGGCCGCTGGCGCCGCAGGTCTCTCTCTCTCATCTCGGCGACCACCGCTCACAGGTCGCATGATGAAGGCCCGGACGTACTCCGAGTAATCCCCCTCGCCTCTGTAGCCGTCCGCGTCCCAGCCAAGGGTGTAGTCCGCCATCTGATCGGCGGTGAATCTCTCGGTGTCCCGCATATGCTCAGGAAGGTGCACCGGGACTATCTGCTCAGGTAAGCCCAGGGTCTGACGCAAGAAGCGCTCGCCCAGGTACCAAGCCCGACAGACCGGGCCCTCCAGCAGAATCCGGTAGCGCGAGGTCTCCTCAGCACCGGCAAACCGATCCTGGATTGCCGCTGGCACTGCAGCCCATGGCCGCCAGGTAATCTGGATTTGAAATATAGTTGGTTATCTACTGTTATCGAAATATACAGTGCAAGGCAAAGCTTAAATGAACTGCAAGTAAAACATACCTCTGCGGGAGTGATGGTGTCGAAGTAGCGGCGGAAGAAGCTGAATGTCTCCCGCGGCCGCCGTGCGCACCTCCCGTCATAGCGGCGTGAGAAGGGGATGACTAGAGGAGTCTCCGTCTCCGGCACTGGCTCCAGCTTGGGAAAGTAGGCATAGACCCACAACTGCAAGACAGATGTCAGTATGACTATCAGATAAAGCAGAAATACAGAATAAAGCAGAAATAGCAAGAGCCGTGTATTGTGCAGTGTATTTTGCAGAGTGTACAGTGTGAGTAGTGTACAGTCAGTGTGAACCAGAGTATGTGTGTGCCGTGTGTACAGTATACAGTCCGTGTGAAACAGACTACAGTGTGTGCAGTGTGCAGAGTACAGAAAATGTAAAGCAGAAATGTAAAGCGGAAAAGGAAATGTACCTCCCAAGCACGCCAGTAACCCCCGAGCAACTGCCCGCTACCACGAGAGACTGAGCTCATATAGCCGTAGAGGGTGGCCAGAGCCGCACCACCCCAATCGAAACGCAAGATATCTCTGACATCCACTAGTGCGCTGAGAAGGCAGAGAGGCACTGTGTTCGCCCGATCGGCGAAAATCGTCGTCCCAAACAGGAACATGAGGAAGCCGCGTGCGTATCTATCCACGGCCTCTTGGGTCATCGGGGCTGCATCAACGAGGGCAGACTGGACCCTGAACTGCACCTCAAACCAGGAGTAGCGGACGAAACCTGGACGCGCAAGAGGTGGCGCCTCGCCAAGGAAATAGACCTGAGCGGCGGTCCACTCATCCATATCGATGTCGAAGGGGATCGGATCACCCCCCACCCCGATGCCTGTGAGCATCGAGAAGTCGTAGGGAGTCATCGTCATGTCCCCGGTCGCCGATAGGTGGAATGAATCGGTGGTGTCCCACCACCTCTCTGCCAGGGCAGCTAGAAGAGGCCTGCAAGCAGTAAGCCGGGTCAGACCCCTGCAGAAAGCGCCGAAGCCGGCCTGGTCCACGATACGTCGAACCGCCTCGGGAAGCTCCGCGTACCAATCTCGAGCTGCGACGTTCCCATATCCGCGGATGGTATGGGAATCTCCCTGTTTTCAAACAAATGGTAGCAAAGCAATATGAAATGTACAATCTTGAAGAAACAGTGGTTTAGTGCCAATCTAGCATGTGTGCAAGTTTTTTAGATTCAAATAAGTGCTGGGTGTCGGTGTGCTTACAGTGAACTATAACGTGTGATGCGTCAGTATGTTTGAGTGGTTCAAGATAGATATGGCATGCGTGCATATTTTCAGATTCAAGCAGATGCTGGGTGTTGGTGAGTTTGTAGTGAAATGCGATGTGTGCCGTGTGTTTGGGTGATTGAGGCTAGTGCAGTGTGTGTGCATGTGTCCGTCTTAAACAGATATCAATTGTAAGCATGATTGCGATCGACTACAGTGAACAGTGTATCAGAATCAAGCAGTTAAAGAACGAAAACAACTTTGACAGTTAACAGTTCTACATTGCAGAAAGTAAAACAGGGAAGAGTGCTACCTCGGAAGCGCCAAAGGATAGGTGAGAGGTCGGCTCGCGTAGGAGGAGCTCCGGGTCCAGTGCTCGGTCAAAGCTGTGAAAATGGCGGAGTCCATCCGGTGGTAGCACATGAATCGCTGGGCGGTATGTCACCGGGTCGAAAGGACGCTCGCTCAACAGGAGAAGCTCGACCCCGGGATCCATCTCATGATCCGGGGGAGTCCCGACGTGTGGAATGTCGTCAGCCATGGTAATGGTAATGAGAAAATGGTCGAAGAATGAAAATAGGCTCGGAATACGAAGAGTCAACTCGAAAAAGTCAACCCCGAGCGGGCCGAAAATGGCCGGAAAGGCCGGAAGATGAAAAGGCACGGAAATGAAGAGGAAACCGAGGGGAACAAGTCCCGAAAAAGCGGAAATAGCAAAAGAGGCACCGAAACAAAGATTTGTTCGGTTGAAAATGTGCGAAACGCGATGAACTTCGCGAATCGAACGACGAAAATGGCGCGAAAACACAAAGAAATGGCGAAATGAGGAGAGAAAAAGGCTCTAGAGAGAGAGAGAGTTGATTTTCGGCGGTGGAGAAGTGAAGAAATAGGGTTGGGAACCCTATTTTAAAAGACCCATTGCAAAAAGTCGAAATTGTCCCCGATCAGCAACTTTTGGCCGGTCGGCACTATTTTGTGCCGGTCAGCACAATATTGTGCCGGTGGAACTTTTATGCAGCTGGTGGCCAGCCGGTGGCCACCTAGTCCAGCCGGTGATGTTCCCACAGCCTTGTTTAGGCCATGTGGGTAGTTTCTGGTCTTCATAGCTCAAGAAAGTGCAAGAAAGTGAGTCCCTGATGCTCAACCGGCCTCCGTTTTGACCTCGGACTGTGTCTTCTGTGCGTGGCACTCAGATTCAAGCAAAGATTGTATCCTTTTGTATCCTTTTGTCTTTTACAAGATTCAAAAGTTGCCCCGTGTGCATTGCATGCATCCATCACATTGCCCGGTGCGTCGCATCGCGCCGTCTTGCACGTCCCTTGCGACTTGCACCGTTTTGCATTTTCGTGTGGCGTGCGTGTCACACTTGCATTTCATTTTCCATTCAATAAGGTATGCGTGCCTCATTTTGCATTTCATTGCATCTCGAGGTACGCGTACCTGGTTTTGCATTTCATTTTCCATTCAATGAGGTATGCGTGCCTCATTTTGCATTTCATTGCATCTCGAGGTACGCGTACCTCGTTTTGCATTTCATTTTCCATCTATGAGGTATGCGTGCCTCATCTTGCACCTCGTTTTGCATTTCATTGCATCTCGAGGTACGCGTGCCCCGTTTTGCATTTCATTTTCCATCCATGAGGTATGCGTGCCTCATCTTGCATCTCATTTTGCATTTCGCCCCCCGATCTGGCGAGACCTTAAACACGCGCGGTCTAGGAGACCTTAAATCCTTGGGAGGTGCAAGACCTTCGGTGCATTAAGGTGCACCTCATTGCATTTGGCATGCATTTCATCGCGCTGTTTTGCGCACCTCTTTGTTTTTCGCCCCGGTCTGGCGAGACCTTAAACACGCGCGGTCTAGGAGACCTTAAATCCTCGGGAGGTGCAAGACCTTCGGTGCATTAAGGTGCACCTCATTGCATTTGGCATGCATTTCATCGCGCTGTTTTGCGCACCTCTTTGTTTTTCGCCCCGATCTGGCGAGACCTTAAACACGCGCGGTCTAGGAGACCTTAAATCCTCGGGAGGTGCAAGACCTTCGGTGCATTAAGGTGCACCTCATTGCATTTGGCATGCATTTCATCGCGCTGTTTTACGCACCTCTTTGTTTTTCGCCCCGGTCTGGCGAGACCTTAAATACGCGCGGTCTAGGAGACCTTAAATCCTCGGGAGGTGCAAGACCTTCGGTGCATTAAGGTGCACCTCATTGCATTTGGCATGCATTTCATCGCGCTGTTTTGCGCACCTCTTTGTTTTTCGCCCCGGTCTGGCGAGACCTTAAACACGCACGGTCTAGGAGACCTTAAATCCTCTGAAGGTGTGATTCCTTTGGCGTTTGTCGTGCCCGAACGACTTTCGGTGGTCTGGTAAAGCCGCCTGCCTGTTTTTGCGGTGAGTTCCTAGAAGACCAACTGGGACGGTGAAAACTAGAGTTTGAACGGCTTGTGCCTAGAACACAAAGGTTCGGGATTTCCGAGACTAAAGTCTGGTTTAAATACCCAGGGGGTGTACCCTCGGCTTGAAATCTGTATGGAAGCCCCATAGGTTGAGGCGGCATGTCTACGCCTCAATCCTGGATACTGAACCAACCTAGTATATCGCCCTGTTGGTAAGATAGGGAAAGCTGCGATCATAGTCGTTGCATCATAGTGCATTGTCATGCATCATTTGTAAATACTGCCTATGTCATGCATTTCAAAAAAATCCAAAAACAAAAACACATGCATATGTCATGCATCATTGTAAATACTGCATATGTCATGCATCATTCTAAATATTGCATATGTCATGCATTTCAAAAACAAAAAAAAAAAAACATGCATATGTCATGCATCATTCTAAATATAGTGCATATGTCATGCATTTCAAAAAAAAAACAAAAAAAACCTGCATATGTCATGCATCATCATTGTAGTATAGTGCATATGTCATGCATTTTCTGTAAATATCCATTTCCATTGCATTGTAGTTGCATGCATCCACTGCATCATCCTCCATCCATGGCTTGCGCCTTTCCTTGTTGAGCTTGGTTTGGTATGTGCTCATACTTTTCACGTCAAAACACAGTTCTGCATGTGTATGCGCCTATTCCACGTTGGTATGTTGGTTTGAGGGTAGCGGCACCTTTTCTGTGCTAGACATGGCTTGTACGTGTACATGCCCTTCCTAGGCAAAACTTGGTTTGGCCTACATGCCATATCCATTGTATCCATTTCTTTTGCATGCATCCACTGCATCCCCTTCCATTTATGGCTTGCACCTTTCCTTGTTAAGCTTGGTCTGGTATGTGTCCATACTTTTCACGTCAAAGCACAGTTCTGCATGTGCATCGCGCCTACTCCACGCTGGTATGTTGGTTTGAGGTTGCGGCACCTTTTCTGTGTTAGACATGGTTTGTATGTGTGCATGCCTTTCCTAAGTGAGATACGGTTTGGCCCGCGCGCCATAATCGCATATTACATTGTAGTGTAATTGTTGCATCCGGTATTAGGATCATTGTTCTTTCCTCAACGGGTCGTCACCCCACTTATGTCAATCCACCCAATACTTGTCCTTGTGTCCGTCTACATTACTCATAGTTCTGCATGTGTATCGCGCCTACTCCACGCTGGTATGTTGGTTTGAGGTTGCGGCACCTTTCTATGGTAGACGGACTTGTTACTTCCATCAACCTATTTGACATTTGTGTGGTTTCGAATCGCTCACGATTGAATCATGATTCAATTGCTTTGCATGTAGTTTGCATAGTTTCAATTGCATTGCATTATCATTTGCATTGTTCATACATCATTTTGTATATATTGCATATCATCTTGCATTCATTTCGCATTGTCATGCATATTGCTAACAATATTGTACCTGTTAAGTTTGTTTTCTTTGCAGGCACGATATTGTATGTACGGCTCATTTGAGGCCGGTGCAACCGGACGAGCCACACAGGTATTGTATCCTCCGAGTGAGACGTATTGAGAATTGCATAATTCTCTTACATCCTTTCTGCATTGTAGTGTAGTTTGGTGCATGCTAGCTTAAAACGGTCGCATGCGTGCTTCGTTACAGCTTTCTTTGTATGATCATTAAGTTATGCTCGGCTTCGTGCATTTTCAGTTGCATTCTGCCCCTGCCTTCGGGCGCATATCTTGCTTGTCTTGCATGTTTGTCTAAGTCTTCGGCCCGGTCAAAAATGGGTCGTCTCTGGGCTTTGACATTCACTCCCGTCATTGTTATGACTTCCGAGTTCTGTCAAAGAGGGGTAACTGTAGACACCCCATTTTTGACCGTCCTCAAGACCTGGACGTCACCGCTTGAACACTCGGTGATTATCCATGTTCGTGTTCGTTTGGAGTTCCCGGAGTTCTCGGCTACGCGCCTTGCCTCAGGACCTCTGAACTTGACCGTTTTGTGTCTGGTTTTGCACCAAACACTTGTGCTTTGCCTTGGAGGGGCAGGGAATGCCTTGTGAGGCATCCCCACACACCACCGGCAGTGGCTAGAGGCCACCGGCTGGTTGGTGTTGCCATCGGCACTATATTGTGCCGGTCGGCACTCTTTTGTGCCGGTCGGCACTCAATTTTGTCAAAATGACAATTTTGCCTTGCCGACTACTGTTCAGTTGCTTTTTGAGATATTTTGAAGCAGCTGTATAGCATTTGTTTCCCCTCCATACACATGTATGGAGGGCTGAGCCTTTGGTTTGCTTAGCTTGTAAGCTTTGTTGCCTATAAGAGAGGGCTCTCTTCTCTTCGCTCAAGGGTTAGAGAGGTTAGACTTTTTTAGAGAGAAAAGACAGAGAAGAAGCTCTGGTTCTAGGTTAGAACTTGTGTATCTATCCTATCTCTCTTTTCCTCTCTTGTTTCTACACTAGGTGCTTTAATCCATATTATTGCACACAAGCACCTAGTGTTTCACCTTCCTTTGGTTACTGAGGTTCTAAGGGCTGGTTCTTGAAGTTTTTGGTTGGATTTGAGCTTAAGGAAGCAACAACATCAACCTTTGTGAAGGTGGTCTTCAAGGGTAAGAAACTACCCCTTTTTACCCCATTTTTGCACTCCATTTTTGCATAGATTAGAACTGTTTTTGTGCTTAGCATTTAATACAAAAAAGTTCTATTTTTTAGTCCTTTTTATTGTTGGTTAAGAGTGTTTTGTGCTTCGGGGAGGTTTGACCACCCTTAGGCCTTGAAAAGGCCTCATTTTGTGCTATTTTGTGAGAGCTCCGGGATTTTGGTGTTGGGGTCTCTTCACCACTGAAATCTTGAGGGATTTCAGTGGTGAAGATGATGCCTTGAAGTCCCAAGAAGGAGAGGGCCACCCTCTCTCCTTGTTGTCCTTGAAAAGGACCTATTTTGCCTCTTGAGGGAGCCTCATGTTTGGTTGTTTGTTGGTTATGCCATGGCTGTATTTTGTGCTCATATTGCCATATTATAACTTTGTATCATGTTGGTTTTGGTCCCTTATGCATGCTTAGCATAGTTGCCATGTAATGCCTTGTAATGCCTTTAACATGTCTTAGGTGGTTAGCCTTTGTTCGAGTGTGATTTGGGCTTAGACTTATGAATGTTTTGTGCTTGTTTTGCCATGACCTAGGTCTGTCCATAGTCGTTTGGATTGATTTTGGCATGTTTAGTATGGGCCCTTTGTATTTGTGGCTTGCCGGGCTTGTATGCCTCAAGTATGTGAATGTGTAGCTTGTGTTTCTTGCATCATTTCAGTGGTTTGGAACCACCTAACATGTAATTTCAGTCACTTTGGCATGCTCGTATGATTGCCTTGCATGCCTCTTTGAAGTTTTGAAAGCATATGTTGTATGCCTAATGATTTGGCCATTGTGTGTGCCTTGCTCTAGAGCCACTTAAATGCCATCTAGGAGGTCCATTTTGTATGGTCTAGGGTTGCCTTAGACCTGTTTTAAGCCTTCTTGGCCTTGCGAGGCTTGGTTGGCTTAGCCATGGTTTAGGTCTCCTTTGGCTTGCCTTGGATGCTTGGACCCTTTGTTGCATGCTTAGTCTATTTTGTTGCTTGGTTTGGCACCATGTCCAACATGATTTTAAAGCTTATATATGCATGTTAATATGTCCATGTTAGCCTATTTTAAGTGTTCTTAAGAGTTGCTTGTTTATGCCTAAGTGTTGGATTATGTATGCTTGCATGTGTGCATGTATTGCATATATCTTAGCCTTCACTTCTATGGCATTTGGCCACTGATTTTAGGCTTATTTAGAGCTGCCTAACCTATGTGCAAGTCCATCCTCTTGTTGCTTGCATATGCTCCTTGAGTGTTGTAATGTATTGGTAAGTAAATGCATGTTAGGACTAACATGATTGAATGAAGTCACATGCTTGTTTGCATGCTTGGACATCCACATTACACCTTGCATACTTGATGGTTGACATTGGTGTTTCATGCCTTGTATGTTTGTTAGTTTGTATGCTCCTTTGCGTTGGCATGATTGCATACTAGTTGACATGTCTAGGATTGCATCACATAAACATGCATGCTCTACCTCTTGACCAAGTCATGATAGAGGCTTAGCACCCTTGTGTGTTTGTTTGGTTTGCATGCATTTGAAATAGAAGTTGCACGTTCGGTTCTTTGGGCCATCATGCATGGAAATGCGTGATTGGTGGCCCGAGAATCGAGGCACATGCCCCTTTGAGTCACAAATATGATAAGGGGCATGATTGGTGCACACATTGTTGGAATTACATTGCCATGCAAGTTTTTGCCCTCTGCTGCTGTGAGTTGCAGATTCTGCAGACATTCAGTGCCGGCCGGCAGTATTTAGTGCCGACCGGCAGTCTATTGATGGCCGATGGATGAATTTTGTGCCGGTGACCTCATGCTGATGCCGGTGGAAGTTCTACTCAGCCGATGATGTCCCTCAGTGTCTTGGGAGGCACTCCTAAGACTTTGGCAGTCTTCTGAGGTGCAAAGTAGGGAAAACAGAGGCAACCTAAGCATGGCAGTGCAATTCCGAGCAAGTCCCGAGCATGCGTTGCATCCAGCCCTCATCTCGAGGCAGTTTACTGCTTTAATTAGATTAATTAATTTATTTGATTAATTTAGTTGGACTGTAATATTTTAATTAGTTTGCGTAGTTAATTAATCTGTATTATTATTTTGGTCCCTCCGAGTGGGGGCAAATTTGTAATAAGTGTGGGTGAGTGGTTTGTATGTCTTCCAACCCCCACTTCTTTCTCCCCTTTTATTTACCTGTTTATGATGGTAGATTAGGGCATATTTAAAATTAGCATACCTTATGCAATGCATGCGTGCATCCATGCATCTGTCTAAACATGCACCGGGCTCGGTACATCATACAAACTGCATTGTATTCTAAATTCCAATTTGAATACGTGCATCAAATGATTGCATTTCACGTGCCATTTTAGGGTTAGCCGAGCCTACTCTAAATTGCATCCTTGCCTGTGTTGCATTAGCCACTTAACACGACCTAGGGACATGCATGTCTGCTAATTAGTTTCTTGTTTTGGCACGGAGTACAATGTAAGTATTTTACGCTTTAGCATACCACATGCGTGTGAATGTTGCCATGACAGTATGCTTACCATGCAGCTTAGTGCTTATGTGAGATAAACTGTTTGAATGCCTGTGGGTGGAGGTTGGATTGCTTGAGTCGGGAAAACTCATTGAAATCCGTGTTTTAGCCTACGTGCGAGTAGCAAATTCCGAAGCATTTTCAAAACGAACGGATATGCAATATTGATTTCCAAATTAGGCAATCTAGTCTATACTTGTTTGCTGTGCGCATAACATAGTAATTCTAGGCTAATAATTGGAATAAGAGCATGTAATGTTTTCAAAATCGGATATCACGGTTAGTAGAGGCCGGTCTTTGAACCGGGCGAAAGGGGGTGCTCATAGCTGACCTTCCCCGATCGTACCCAAGCTCCCGAGCCAAGACTACTTTGGTTATGACGGACACGTGGCCTTCGGTACCGAGTCAGGGTTTCCTAAATTTCCCAAAATAAAATATTTAGGTGGCGACTCTGTATCTGGCAAAGCAGTCCATGTTTGGCGCTTCTTTCAAAATCTGTTTTCTCAAAACGATTTGCCGGATTTGGACTCTTTGGTCCAGATTAAGAACCGTGACAATTTGAGTCCGAACTGTAGTAGACCCACATAAACGAACCGAACGGGAGTCATCCTCCCGGGGCATTCAAGGACGTCTACAGTCTCTAGCCTCCTTTTCGACTTGGATGTGAGTGATCAATGCTTCTAAGGAAGTCTCCTTTTGTTTGTAGTGCATACTCTTTTGGAATTCTCTCCAAGATGGTGGTAACTTGTTAACAGTCCTGCAACTACCAAGTTGTCACCAATCGTGATGCTTTTAGATCTTACTTCTGCAACTATCATTTGGAAATCTTGTGCTTGCTCCACAACATATTTTCCACCCACCTTTTGGAAGCGAAAAAATCGGCTAGCTGCATACTTTTTTGCTTATACCTCTTCAGTATCATATGTAAAGCTTTCTAAATTTTCTTTGCAAAAATGTAAGTGATGTCATAGTAATCATAAAATTGATCAGCAAGTCAATTTAAGAGAAAAAAATGACATTTATACTCATCTGTATTGTATAAAGCCAATTCTGTCATTGATTTTTTCTAGTACTTATTCCATTTTAATCTCCTTAAAATTGTTGGTGAAAATACCAGAAGACTTATATTTAATTGATAAATAATGCAAAGAAAATGAGATAGACATAGATCAGGCTGAGGCACGGATATCTCATTTTCTTTAAGGAGATCAAGCCCACTGTGGTATGAAGAACCCAAATACCGATACAAGAGTCACTAAACTATGACTTGTCTCCTCCAAGATACAACAGCCCGACTACTTGTCGTATGGTTCAGGCCAACTCTACACAAGATGGTGAACCCAAAGTTCTACCAAGAAAAAACAGCCGTCTTTGGCTAGTAATTTCTCAAGTGTAAAAAATAGTTGGTGTAGAAAAGAGTAGATGAGAGGAACAATTTAAAGGCTACTAGGACTTTACAAATTACCCCACAATATAATGACCATTAAATTAGAGAAAATGGAGAGTCCCAAAACCTCCAAATATTAACTCACCACCAAACCCATGACCTTCCAGTTAATCTCCATTCATGTATAAAATAAAAGGTCACCAAAAAAAGAATGACGTCAAGATGATCTCTGCTAGGCCGAGGTTATTTGCGAAGATACCAGAATCCGAGATGAACGGATAAGGGGTAAGAGTCCTAGAATGAAAGAGGACCCTAGCTTAGATAAGGATAAAACTCTTAGGGAGTTTATCTTTATGTATTGGAGAGTCCAAGATGAACATTGAGCCAGAGTCCATTGAAGCTAGGCTTCTACAGGGATCAAGTCAATGCTGGCTATAAAAGTAAGGCACCCTTATGGGTTTAAGGTACACTTTTTGTATTCTGACTAATGAGTAAAAGCACTATTTGCTATCTTTGAGAGATAATTGAGTACTGACTTGATCGTCGGAGTGCCCCCGGGTGGACGAACCACCGCCGGAGTCTTATCTTTTTGTGACAGGTTGTTCGGACGCAATCTATTCTGTTGATGCTCTCCAGCTGAGTACCTGTTTGGCAGTGTGGTCAGAGAACAGCACACACAATTTGGCGCTGTCTGTGGGAAATAAAGGAGAATAGATAGCCAACGACGGACAGAAAGAGAAGATTATGGACGACATCCCCACTGGAAGTGGTAAATCCTTTGATCCTAATGTAGAGGAGGATAACTGTAACGAAGAAACTCAGGATCAGAATCCCGGAGAGAAAGACGTCGTCCAGGAGGGCGACATACCAAAGAAGTCAAACCGAGGCGGGTATTATAACGAGAACGACCTCCAGGTGTGGAAAGATAAATGCCTGCGGAGGGATGAAGAGATGAAGGGAATGGCGAATAAATTGGCGGACCTACAATCAGTCGTCAATTTCATGATACAGAACAACGTCATGCAGCCATCGTTCCCGTTACAAGACACGTCGATTCCAGTGGCCAAGAACGATGCCTAGAAAGTAAGGTAGAAAACAGTTCTTGCAGTCCCCCAGCACACTAGAACCAAGGAACACTCTCACTGGCCTTCAAGGGAGGTCGGCGCGAAGAGAGTCAATGAAGGGAGATTCTCAGAGGACACATCGTACCAAAGAAGCTATCCCCAAAGAACATCGGCATGTTCAAGAGAAGGAACTCTATTTCGACACAACTAATGGAGAGAGGTCCAAGAGGACTCATAACGACACCGGGAGTAGCGCACCAAAAAGGCTGAAGTCTGTGGACAAGCGAGCTCCTAGACGGACCAAGGAGGATCTGAGGGATTACCTCCAGAGGAAGCGGCAGGATGCTGAGGTAACCTCTCCAATCAAGCCTAAAACTCCTTTTTCGGTAGAATTGGACAAATTTGAGGCCCCGAAAAGGTTCCACATGCCGAGATTCCAGATATACGACGGTAAGTCTGACCCTAATTTTCATGTCGGCTTGTACATGAACTCAATGGCACTATACACCGGGAACAAGCCGTTGCTCTGCAAGGTGTTCCCCTTATTCTTTTGGAAAATCGCATAAGACTAGTTTCACAAGTTGCCGAAAGAAATTGTGAAAAACTGGGAAGGCCTGGTCGAGTTGTTCGTGGCCAGGTTTGTGACAAACAAACTACAACCGTTGAGGATGGACTCCCTGATGGCTCTGAGAATAGGCGAGGATGAGAGCCTCAAGGCTTATGCCAAGAGGTATTATGAGGTATTCAACCGAATACCAGCATGCAACCAAGAGGTGGCAGTCGTGTCTTTTAAGAACGGCCTGAACGACGATTGTCTGCTTCGAAAATCACTGGCAAAGACACTGCCAAAAAGTATGGAGGAACTTATGGCCAGGATAGAGAAGTATATGAGAGCCGAGGAGGACACACCGGGGACAAAGGCATCAAAACAAGAGAAGAGAAACGGCTCACCGAAGCGAGGCCGAGATAACACTGGATATAATAAGCAAGAGACAGGACTGAGGGCTGCACAGCCAGTCACTACCGTATTCTGGATTCCGATTTACAAAGTCTTGGAAAGAATCTAGAATCAGCCCTATTATAGAACACTAGAGAAGATTCCTGGTGAATTTATGGGAAGAAGTCTGGGGAAACACTATGCCTACCAAAATGAGGATGGGCATCTAACCCAAGGATGCAGAGCCCTAAAAGCACATCTGGAAGACCTGGTAGGACAGGGTCATCTAAGGGACCTGGTAGATGAGGCCAGGACAAGAGAAGAGCAAGCGAGACTGCCTCAGGCACCGGCAGCACCACCTCTTCCAGCACCACAACCGCAAGCAGGCGGACCTCAAGTGATCAATGTGATTCACTTGAAAGTCAATAAGAACGAGATACGTGGGGAAACTCAGAAGGTAAAACACTTACAGCATGTGTATCAGGTCCGGAAGAAGAGACCTAGGACAGACGAGTACCAGGGACCAATGGTGTCTTTTACTGAAGACGACCTAGAGATGGTACAGCATCCACACAATGATGCCTTGGTAATATCCTTCCAGATTGGAGAGTGCCAGGTAAAACGAATTCTAATAGACTAGCGCAGCTCGCGAAGGGTATGTGGATGAATGCCCCAAGTAGAAATGGGCATGATAGTACGGATAGTGATTTTACTGAAAGAAATTGGGCTGGTAGCCTTATTAGTTTCATGGAGTTTATGAGAAAACTCACAGGCTCCTGTTTCAGTAAGTATCTGTTCGTAAATATATCGATACTGATCAAAATGGGGGGTTGACTGTTGAGTAGTGAGATAACGACGCTTGATTTCCCAAGGGTCAGTCATCCACTGTTCATCGGCGGATTCAATCCAGAGGACAGTTTCCTCAGTAATACTGTTTGGCGTATACGGATCTTCAGTCTTAAGGAGAATATCCTTAGCTGATGGATTACTGGTGTCACCCCGTAGCGGAGGAAATGTTGTTTTGTCATAGCGAGGATAGGATCCTCTGCCACGACCTCGACCTCTGTGGCCCCTACTGGTCATCGGGATACGGTTGCTGCAAATATTCACGGGTTAGAAAATCAGGCAAATTATTATCAGATCCTTTAATATGTTCAATATCAAAGTCAAAATTAGATAAATAACTTTGCCAAGTTAAAAATATCTGTTTAGATGCAAGGTTTTTAACATCTTGTTTAAAAATCTGTTTTGCCGCAGAACAATCAACTCTGATAAGAAAATACTGATTTAATAAATCATCCTGAAACTTAACAACACATTTAACAATTGCTAAGCATTCCTGTTTAATTGTTGGATAATTTAGAGCGGCTTTATTCCAATGCCCAGAATGAAATCTTAAAAGATCTTCCTTCTGAGTCTTGGGATTAAGTTGCTTTAAAATCCCACCAAATCCTTCATTAGAAGCATCAGTTTCGACAATCTTCTTCCAATTAGGATTGGGTAACTGTAAGCAAGGTATCTGTTTTACTTTTGCTTTAATTCTGATAACAGCTGCAGTATGAGTGTCATCCCAAGTGGGAGGATTCTTACGTAGTCGGGTATAAAGAATTGCAGCATCTGCAGATAATTGTTGATAATAATCACGGATATAATTTAAACTTCCTAAAAATCTCTGTAATTGAGTTTTATCTTTTATTTCATCTGGAAATTTAGATGCAAACTCAATACTTCTGTTAATAGGAATAATACTTCCATTGGAAATATTATGACCTAAATATCTGACTGTTATTTGGAAAAGTTGCATTTTAGGTGCAGAAATTACCAAACCATTTCTGATAATAATATGCTTAAAAATATTCAAGTGTTTGATATGCTATTCAATGGATGATGAGAAAACTAATACATCATCAATATAAGATAAAATAAATTCAGTATACGGATTAAAAATATCATTCATGATATGTTGAAATTCTGATGGAGCATTTTTTAAACCAAAGGGCATCACATTCCATTCATAGTGCCCAAAAGGTACAACAAAAGCGGTTTTATAACGATCCTGTTCAGCAATTTGAATTTGCCAATATCCTGATTTTAAATCAAATTTGGAAAATATGATAGCATCCTGGAGGCGATCTAAAAGATCCTTCTTATTCGGGATAGGATATCTGATCCATTTTAATTTATCATTTAACGGTTTATAATTAATTACAAGGCGGGGAACTCCACGCTCAATTTCGGCATTTTTGTTCACATAAAAAGCAGTACAACTCCAAGGAGAATGACTAGGTCGGATTAATTTCTTTTCAAGAAGACTTTGAATTTCTGTTTTGCACAATTCCATATATTCCTTTTTCATCTGACTAGGGCGAGCTCTAGTTGGAATATATTTTTCATCAAAATCTGGTTCATAGGGTAAAGTTACTGTATGTTTCTTTCTTTCCCAAAAAGCATTTGGAACAGTACCACAAACTTCTGTTTGAAACTCTTTTTCAAGTAATTTTATTTTTTGTTTTAAAGAGGGTTCTTGTAACCTTTGTTCGGTTGTTAAAAATGAAATTTCCTTTTGTAAGAAATTTATTTGATTCTGTTTAAAAGACATGAGATCCTTAATTTGATCTAATTCTTTTGTATATGGTTGAGTGATGAACTCAAAAATAACTGATTTACCCTGCATCTGGGAATAAATACCTGTTTGATCAATTTTCCGGATAGGCATCAGGAGACAAAGAAAAGGGGTGCCTAAAATAATATTTGTAGCCAGATTTCTGATTAAAACAAAAGATGTTGGGATGCACAAATCCTGGTTACATATATATACCTCTGGAACTTTATACCTGATCTGGAGGGAATTTCCACTTGCACTGGTAAGACTCTGGGTAGTCTTTTCAAAATACCTGGTTGTAATTATTCCTTCTTGGATGCAATTCATATCTGCTCCACTATCGACTAAAGCAATAGCATCTTTTATTATGAAATCGGGTTTTATCATGAAAGTTATTTTAACATACCATTTCTGGAAAGTTACTTGATTAATAAGTAACAAATACTGATCAGATGAAGATTCAGATGTCATTTTGGATTCAAGTTTTTGTTCAGTTTCTTCTTTCTGTTTTTGCGGTAATTGGGTATGAAGATATTTGATATCTTTAATTGCTGCTGCACTTGCTGTTTGTAAATGTTTAACTTCTGTTTTTAAAACATTTATTTCCATTTTTAAATCTTGGATTGTTGTCGGCTTTTCTATAACTGATTTGGTCTGAATTCTATCTACGACATGCTTCAGACTGTAAGAGTAATCGGGTATATTGGGTGTTTCTTGTACTGTTTGTTGGTGTTCATAACACATTTTTAAATATTTTAATTTTATTTCTGGATCTTGAATCTGATCTGCTACTGCTAGCATATCTCTTTGGGTGTCTGTTAGAACATTTATACTACTGGGTTCTCCTAAGTGTAAACCATTCATTTCAACTATGGATTTCCAGTAATTAATTTCTGATATTTGTTCTTGATTAGTGCTGCAAGGGCAGGAGTCTATTGGTTCTTCTTCATCACTAGTAGAGGATGTAGAGTATAACTGGTTAATCTCATCTTCTGATGGAGTTTCTTCGCTAGATGAGTTTTCTTCTGCTTCTAAAGCATTAATTATCTGTTCTTTAAGGTTTTCATCCAAAATTAATTCATTAATTTTAGATTTAGCTTTTGATTTACACCGGTTAGCATAGTGTTCTGTTTGTCCACATTTATAACATTTAATCTCTGATTTTTTTCTTTTTCCTGTGGTTTTACTGGTGAAAGGTTTTTTGGAATAAAACTTCTTACTGGTTTTAGGATGGCTTGTTTTATGAG
The DNA here is from genome assembly GCA_036172215.1 of Camellia granthamiana. NCBI lineage: Eukaryota > Viridiplantae > Streptophyta > Magnoliopsida > Ericales > Theaceae > Camellia > Camellia granthamiana. Next base: position 132,472,955 of record CM069904.1, on the reverse strand, counting down.
TTTTTCGGAAAGGTTTGGAAGATTTCTTATGAGATATCTTTCTTGATTTAGTTGGATAGTTGATGGCTGGTTCATAGGCAAATTGGTCACAGAATTCACCTAATTCTTTTCTACCTGTTAAATTTTGTTGTTTCATTTGGTAATGAAGTTTGAGATCATTACACAAAGAAAGTCCTTCATCGGTTATGATGGAACAAAGTTGACCATAAGTATACTGTTCATAAGGAATAGACATCCGGTCATGGCGGTCCCGAAGTTTTTTCCGGACGCGTTCGGCAAAAAGGGTAGGAAGGCCATCGATAAATTTGGCTTTCCAATGAATACTGTTACCATCAGGGCGTTGCATGACCTTGATGAGGAAAACATCCTTATACCATCGGAAATGAGTAAGGGATGGGCAGCGTAGATTCTGGAGAAGTTCGCGACCCCGGTCTTGCGAACTGGTACTGGTACCAATAAAATGGAGGATAATGGTCTGGATAAGGGTATAAACAGCATCTTGCTGTTGTACAGGTTGATTGGTAGTAGGATCAACTTCCACTTTAATGGAATTGAGAATTTCCAGCTGTTGGACATGGGTGAGAATATTATCCCACCAACCTTTAAGTTGGCCGGTAAAACCATTGATGATAAACTTAGCAATGGCTTGGTCCTGGTTACTGTACTGACGACAGACAGTAGCAAACATCAACATTTGATGTAATTTCTTGTAAATAGCATATTCAGATTCACCATCTATATTCCATTCATAGATGGTCTTACCATGGTAACTACCCTGATCATTAAGATAGGTTTCTTCATAGAGTAGATCAGGAGGAGTTGGTCTAGCATAATAGTTCCGAGTATATGGTAACGTATTTGGTCGAGCGGAACTATACGAATGCAATTTATTAACGGATGAGGGTTCTTGAAAATTCAGTTGAATTTCATTAATATATGCAGGTGATAGGTCTTCATTGACGGGTGGATCAGCTCTAAGCATGTGGATGGTTCCACTAGTAGACTCGGGTGAAGGTGCTGGTGGTTGGACATTTAGATGTTGCATTTTCTGTAAAAGAGTATCCATAAATTCAGTGTTGGAAGCTTTAAGCTTAAAATTACTGATGTCTAAGGAGGGTTTAATGGATACTGGATGGAGATGTGAAGTCCCAGCTACTGGTGGTGCTAAGCTTCTATCCTTAAAGGTAGAAACTATGTCTTCAATACGAGTTAACTGTTTACTCATAGTTTGACAAATCAGATTAGTATAATTATGCTGTCTAACAGTTAAACCTAAATCTTTAAGTTGAATATATTCGGCTTTAGCAAATCTTCCTGATTGAGCATCCATGTATGCAGTGGCTACTAAAGGTTGCCTAGTGGTTTCACCATTAGGTACCAATTCCAAAGCCTGAGGAGGCGGATGAATAGAATTAATTACTTGTCCTTCTGTTGTGGTCCAGGTTTTATACTGGTCTTCTATGGCTGTAATTCGGGGTTGAGTTTCAGTTTGAAACCATTCTACAAATGGAATTAATTTCTGGTGTAACTCAATATGTTGATAATATTGAGTTTTATACTGTACTATTTGTTCTGAATTATAGGTATCAAAATACCATTTTCTAAATTCTTTATTTTTATCCTGATAAAATTCCTGATTTATTAATTTCCTATTTTCACTACCTGGTGTAAAATCCATCAAATTTCAAAATTCATATCACTGGCCGTGGGGCTATCTGGTGGTGGAATTGGTGCTGTATAAACACCATGAGGTATTCTGTTTCGGGATATGCGAATGCCTTGGACTTCTGATGTCATAGGATCCTCTTGTGGATCACTAGAAGGCCTACTAGGTGGTCTATCTGGTATCTGTATACATCTAGTTCTCCATCCAGATAGACCACCTAGTAGGCCTTCTAGTGATCCACAAGAGGATCCTATGACATCAGAAGTCCAAGGCATTCGCATATCCCGAAACAGAATACCTCATGGTGTTTATACAGCACCAATTCCACCACCAGATAGCCCCACGGCCAGTGATATGAATTTTGAAGTTTGATGGATTTTACACCAGGTAGTGAAAATAGGAAATTAATAAATCAGGAATTTTATCAGGATAAAAATAAAGAATTTAGAAAATGGTATTTTGATACCTATAATTCAGAACAAATAGTACAGTATAAAACTCAATATTATCAACATATTGAGTTACACCAGAAATTAATTCCATTTGTAGAATGGTTTCAAACTGAAACTCAACCCCGAATTACAGCCATAGAAGACCAGTATAAAACCTGGACCACAACAGAAGGACAAGTAATTAATTCTATTCATCCGCCTCCTCAGGCTTTGGAATTGGTACCTAATGGTGAAACCACTAGGCAACCTTTAGTAGCCACTGCATACATGGATGCTCAATCAGGAAGATTTGCTAAAGCCGAATATATTCAACTTAAAGATTTAGGTTTAACTGTTAGACAGCATAATTATACTAATCTGATTTGTCAAACTATGAGTAAACAGTTAACTCGTATTGAAGGCATAGTTTCTACCTTTAAGGATAGAAGCTTAGCACCATCAGTAGCTGGGACTTCACATCTCCATCCAGTATCCATTAAACCCTCCTTAGACATCAGTAATTTTAAGCTTAAAGCTTCCAATACTGAATTTATGGATACTCTTTTACAGAAAATGCAACATCTAAATGTCCAACCACCAGCACCTTCACCCGAGTCTACTAGTGGAACCATCCACATGCTTAGAGCTGATCCACCCGTCAATGAAGACCTATCACCTGCATATATTAATGAAATTCAACTGAATTTTCAAGAACCCTCATCCGTTAATAAATTGCATTCGTATAGTTCCGCTCGACCAAGTTCCAACTCCATTTCCTCACTACCATCAAGCACCACTGCCACTACTCCACCACAGCAGCAAGGAGAGGCTTTTCAGAGGCTTAGAAGCAACATTCCTCAAGGCAAGAGGTAGAAAAGAAGAGGTCTTCAAGGGTAAGTCTCAATCTCCCTCTTTTGTAACACTTTCTTGCCTCATTTCTCAAGCCTATTTGCTCACTGTTTTGGGCTCCGACCCTAACTGAAAGGGTCATTATTTTGAGCTATTCTTCATGTTTGTTTAAGGGCTCAACCCTGTTTGAGCCCTCCATTTGGTACTTACTTCAATACCATCTTGTATGCCATCATTTTTGCATGAAATATTTGGCCTATGTGTGATCTGTTTTCTAGCACAATGTAAACTGTGAGTGGACCTATTTTGAGCCCCTCTTCAACATTGAAGAAGGGCTCAACCCTGTTTGGCCTCCCTATCATGCACTTACTTCATAATCTCTCACATTTACCGTAAATTTGCATGATTTGTTTGGCCTACATGTGATCTGTTTTGGAGCATGTCTTGAACTGTGAGTAGGCTTATTTTGGGTCCCTCTACAACATTGTAGAAGGGATTAACTTTGTTGGGGGTCTCCATGTTATACTTGTCATTATACCCCTCTTTGACCCCCATTTTTGCATGCTTTGTTAAGCCTATCTAGATTGTTTTTTTGGCCATCATCAGGTCTGGAAAGAGTCATATTTTGGTCTTCTTGACATATTTCATGAAGGGTATTTTCTGGTTTGATGAATTTTTGGGGTACCTCATGTTATAGCCTATAGTATCCTAGTTCTTGCATGGCATTCTTAGCATGTTTTCATACTGATTTTGGGGCTGTCATCTACTGTAAATGTGCATATTTTTGGCCCCTCTTCAGTGTTGTAGAAGGGTATTTTTCCGTTTGGGCATTGCATATACCATCTACTTCAATACCCCTCTCTTGGCCCCTATTTTTGCATACCATTGTTGCCCTATCTATGATTGCTGTTTGGCCTTGTTTTCTACTGAAAAAATTCTTGTCTTGGGGCTGCCTTGCTACTGTATTTTCATTCCATGTCCATATTGTGCATGCATTGCATAGCTATAGGCCATTTCGGGTGCCTAATTTCGCATTTCGGGGCCGTTTCATGCATCGAGTGTACTTTCGCCTCATTTCGGGACTGTTTTCCCCCACATTTGAGTGCTGAAATTCATTTGCATGTTTGCATATCATTTTCCATGTCATTTCATGCCTTTATGCCATTGCCTCGGTTTGCGTGCCCGTGTACACGCATTTCGAGGCATCTCATTTTTCATCTATTGGCCTCTTATGTGAGTGTGGCTGAGGTCCACTCATGTTAGTGTAAACCCATATCATATTTCCATGCCATTGCATTGCGTATGCCATTGCCTCGGTTTGCGTGCCCGTGTGCACGCATTTCGAGGCACTTCTTTTTTATCCGACGGCTTCTTATGTGAGTGTGGCTGAGGCTCTCTCATGTTGGTATAATTCCAATTTGCATTGCGCATGCCATTTCATGCCTTAGGATCATTGCCTCGGTTTGCGTGCCCGCGTGCACGCATTTCGAGGCATCTCATTTTCATAGCATTGTGCATGCTAGGTCATATGTTAGCTGCATTTCATGCATATCATGCATATTGCATCGTGTTCGGGATAGGAGTTAGCCCAGGCACGGGAAACGAGGCACGTTTCGTACTTCGAGTGACGGAACGGATCTCAATTCCCCAGTCACCGACACTCCGGATTATCCATGATGGAGTTAGGTTTTGTTGTAGCATTCATACGCATTCATCCTATATTGAGTTGTGCAATCCGACTCCTCGGCCATCATGCATCGAGATGCGTGATTGGTGGCACGAGGATCGAGGCATGCATATATTTGTGAAATACATTGCTATGCCCCTTTCCTGCTCTCTGTTGCAGCAAAATCAAGGGTTAGCAGTCTTCCGGGACTTGGCGCGCTTTTCAAGAAACATTGCGAAACAGAGGCTAATTGGGGCATTCTAGTGGATTTCCGCGCAAAGTAGCCCAAACGTACATCATTCATCAGAATCAAGGCAGCCCCTGGCTTGCATGCCAGTTTTACATTTTTCTTATTTAATTTATTAATTAATTAGGAATTTGTATATTATTCGGACTGTAATATTTGGACTGTATTATTCTTTCATTTGGGACTGTATATTTATTTAGACCCTCTGCGCGAGGGCATAACTGTAATAAGTGCGGGTGAGTGTGATGTATGTCTTCCAACCCCACGTCTTTCTCCCTTTTATTTACCTGCTTACAATGGTTAGATATAGGGCATATTTCAATTAGCATACAGTACGACAGCATGTTTGCATCATTCATCTGTTTTGCATGCACCGGGCTCGGCGCATCATACAAACTGCATTTGTATTTCAATTCCAAATTGAATACGTGTTAGTTGTAGCATCATCATATGCCATGTTTAGAATAGCCGAGCCTACTATAGTTTGCATTTTTGCATGTGTTGCATTAGGCATTTCTGTATACTTAGGATCATGCATGATTTCTAATGAGCTTTTGTCTTGGCTTGGAGTACTCGGTAAGTTTTATGCTTTAGCATCCTTGCATGCGTGTGAGTGTTGCCATGAATAGCATGCTTGCCATGACGCTATTTGCTTATATGATATAACTGCCTTGAATGCCTGTGGGTGGAGGTTGTGTTATTTGGATTGGGACAATTCATCAAATGTTTGTTTTAAGCCCACTAGATAGTGGCAAAATCATGTTTTCTTAAGCCCACCTGAGGGTGGCAAATCCACGTCTTAGCCTACCTGCGGGTAGCACCATCAAACCATTTTCAAACAAACAAACATGAAATGTTTTGTTCCAATTCAGGCGACTCAGTCTATACTTGTATGCTGTGCGCATTACATAGTAACCTAGGCTAATAACCGGAATAAGAACACACAATGTTTTCAAAAACAGATATCATGATTAGTAGAGGCCGGTCTTTGACCGGGTGAGCGGGGGTGCTCACGAAGTGACCTTCCCCAATCGTACCCAAGTTCCCGAGCCGAGGCAACTTTGGTGATGACGGACACGTGGCCTTTGGCACCGAGTCAGGGTTTCCTAAATTTCCCATTATAAAATATTTAGGTGGCGACTCTGTATCTGGCAAAGCAGTCCATGTTTGGCACTTCTTTCAAAAAATCTGTTTTCAAAACGATTTGCCGGATTTGGACTCTTTGGTTCGAGATTTAGAACCGTGACAATTGAGTCCTTCGAACTGTAGTGACCCAATATCGAACCAGAACGGGGGGGACTCGCACTCCTCTCCCCGGGATGCGTTCGGGGACGTCTACAGAAGTAACCATGAGATAAAGCTTGAATGGAGATACCCAAGAAATAGGACACAGTCCCCAATTCCTTCATGGAGAACACTGTATGCATATGCTGAATAAATTGTGCAAGAAGAACAGGATCACTACCAGTGACCAGAATGTCATCAACATAGACAACAAGAATAAGCAAACTGATGGAAGTGTGTTGAACAAAAAGAGAGGAATCTGAATGACTATTAACAAAGCCTTGAGAAATGAGGAATTTAGAGAAAGTAGAATACCAAGCTCGAGGAGCTTGTTTAAGTCCATACAAGGCTTTCTTGAGTTTGCACACTTGATTAGAAGACTGAATAAAACCTGGAGGTTGTAACATATACACTTCCTCATCTAATGTGCCATGAAGAAAGGCATTAGATATGTCTAATTGATGAGTAGGCCAATTAAAATGGAGAGCCAAACAAAGAAAAATCCGAATTGTAGGCTGCTTAGCCACAGGGCTAAAAGTTTCATGGAAATCAACACCTTCTTGTTGAAGATATCCCTTTGCCACCAATCTAGCTTTATATCTTGCCACAGAACCATCAGAATTCCTTTTGATTCGATACACCCATTTACAACCAATTGCTATTTTATGAGGAGGAAGAGACACAAGATCCCAAGTGTCTTGTTGCTGCAAAGCTTGAAATTCGTCCTGCATAGCAGTAAGCCACACAGGAGAACCTAAGGCAGCTTGAACAGTAGGAGGTTCAGTGTGAAGATAAGAAGATGTGGTGACTGTAAGACACAAAGGAGGCTTTGTTTTGGATCGAGTGAGCATGGGATGAACATTAGAGGAAGTCAAGGAAGGAACTAGGTTAGAAGGCAAATCAGAAGGTGGAGGAAGATCAATGGAGATAGAATGAATAGGAATAGCATGAGAAGGAGGAGGAAAATTCAGAGGTGAGGAGGCTATTGGAGAACCAGAATTAATAGGACTATCATGAGGAGAAGAAGAAGATGTAGAAGCATTTTGAGGAGAAGAGGGGGATGTAGATGTAGAAGAATCTGTAAGAGAATCAGAAGAAAGAGAAGAAGAAGGCCAGAAGAAATTATGAATCTGAGACAAAGAGCTAGTGGAAGATGAAGAAGAAAGATCAGGAAAAGAAAAAGGAAAACAGGTTTCATTAAAGATGACATGCCTGGAAACAAATATTTTTCCACTAATAGGATCTAAACACCTATAGCCTTTTATAGTAGGATGATAACCTAAAAAGACACAAGATAAGGACTTAGGTTGGAGCTTGTGAGTGGTATAAGGCTTTAACCAAGGAAAGCACTGGCAACCAAAGACTTTGAAGAAAGAAAAATCTGGAAGTGTTTTAAACAAAACCTGAAATGGAGATTGATGAGACAGAACAGAACTAGGCATTCTATTGATGAGAAAAACTGCTGTAGTAACAACATCAAACCAATATGTCAAAGGTAGAGAAGATTGATGAAGCAGAGTGATAGCAGTTTCAGTGATATGGCGATGCTTTCTTTCAGCTACACCATTCTGTGCTTGTGTATAAGGACAACTGGTTTGATGAATAATACCATGTGAAGAGAAAAGAGAAGCAACCTTTTGGTTTACAAATTCAGTCCCTCCATCAGTTCTTAAAATTTTAAGAGAAGTGTGAAATTGATTTTCAGCATAGGCTTTGAACTCAAGCAATTTTTCATAGACTTCACTTTTAAAATATAAGGGATAGATCCAAGTGAATCTACTACAATCATCAACAAACAAAACATAAAATCGAAAAGGAGCATTATTAACAGTAAAAGGCCCCCATACATCAGCATGTACAAGAGAAAAAGGACTATCACTAGAAGAGCAAGACAATTTGAAAGGAAGTCTATGACTTTTTGACACATAGCAGTCAGTGCAATCTATGACTTTATTAAAAGTCTTTTTATTTGGAAGATGAGATGCCAGATGTTGAAGCTTGGAAATAGAAGGATGACCCAATCTTTGATGCCACAGCAAATCAGAGATTGGAGAGACTGAACCAGTGGATGGCTGAAAAACCTGTGGTTGCTTAGGACAGATAGAAGAAGTGGGAAACAACTGATAAAGGCCATTGATGTGTGAGCCTTTATGCAGAATCTGTTTTGTGTGTTTGTCCTGAATGACAAAAGAATCAGAATCAAAAATAACACGACAGTTATGATCTTTGGTTAATTGGTGAACAGATAACAGATTGGATGATATAGAAGGAACATGCAAAAGATTGGACAGATGAAAAGAAAATTGAGGTGTAGGAAGAATACCACTTCCAACATGTTGAATAGGTAAAACTGAGCCATTGCCTACTGTAACCTGATCTGAGCCTTGATAGGCTTGATACTGTTGAAGATTGGTCAGATCATGTGTAAGATGAGTTGTTGCTCCTGAATCAATGTACCAAGGTGGAATAGGAGAATCTGATGAGGAAGAACCTACAGCAGCAGCATAGGCCTTGGGAGGTGCTGAAGGTTGATATTGTGGATCTAGCCGATACCAACAGTCCAATGCAAGATGACCAGATTTGCCACAGATCTGGCAGATAGAGGAAGTAGAACCAGAATAGGCTAATGCTCTGGATTGATTGTTAGAAAAACCAGAATAGGCTGATGCTCTGGACTGATTACTGTTAGAAAATCGATTATGAGATCTGTTGCCACGAAAAAACCTACCACTTCTACCTCCTCTGTATGGAGATCTACCAGTAAAAGTAGGATGAGGTCCAAGAATGGAGTGTTGTCCTTCAAAACCAAAACCAGAACCAGAAGTAGAACCTTTAGATGCTGAATAAGCAACATGCAAATCAGGTTTGGAAGAATGCTTGATCTTGCTTTCAATGTGAATTTCTTCTGAGCCAAGTAAGGAACATAATTCTTCCATAGAGACAGCATTGGATCTGGTACGAATAGATGTTTTGAAGGCATCATATTCGTCTGGTAAGCCATTTAAGGTAAGAAGAATAAGATCTTCATCCTCAACCTTTGCACCAGACAAAGCTAACTGATCTGAAACTGTTTTGATCTGTGAAAGATAGCAGTCAATTGAAGAAGATTGTTTTCGAATGGTATGAAGCTTGTTCTTCAGTTGATGGATATGAGATCGAGAGACAGAAGTAAATTTCTTCTCTAGAGTTTGCCAAACTTGAGAACTACTGTGAAGATGAAGAACATAGGAATATACTGAGGAAGATAAAGTTGCAGTTAAACATGTGAGCAAATTTGCATCAATGGCTTCCCATTGAAGGTATGCAGGATTGGAAACAAATTTTCCAGATGCATCAGTAATTTCAGATGGACGACAAGGAATTTCACCTGTCACATAGCCAAGAAGACCTGTAGCTCGAAGAATATTATGGAGTTGATTTCTCCAAATCAAAAAATTTGTGGAATCAAGTTTAACAGTGATGAGAGAACCAAAATTGGACAGAAGAGACTGAAGACTGGAAGGTAAAGAAACAGGATCTGCCATGGATGACTTTTGAAGAATGCTCGGAAGAGCTTAGGAAGGCTCTGATACCATGAGAAGAATAAAAGACTGATTCTATTTCTTTATTCAATACAATTGACAAATACACTGCTCAAGATATTTATAAAGAAAAATATCTAACTAACTCAGAACTAATTAATCAACTCAGTAACTAACTCAGCTAACTAACTAACTAACTTGGTTAACAAACACTTTAACTATTTAACAAACATTACAACTGTAACTATATTTGTTACAGATATTTTCTGAAGAACATTTAGAAGAACAGGGCTGTGATGAAGCAGATAACACTGCTGACTTTTTATTAAGCTGAGACTGAAGCTTCGACTCTGCCTCTAGCTGCACCTGCACTTGGTCTAACTGTGAGGACTGCACCTGAGTCTGTGAGTGCTGCTGCACCTGGATAGGCTGCTGCACCTGGGTAGATATCTTAGCAGATATGTATCATCACTGTGAAATTTTTTGTACATAAATATTTGGATGCAGTGCAGGCCATTGTAATATCTTATTTGGATTTTTGTACATAAAATGTGGTGGATGAATCCCTATTGTCATGCCTCGTTTGGATTAGAGTGTTGTTTTTGCACGACACCCAACCATAGCCATCTGATAAATCTAAGAGAAAAAATTACTATGGCCGATGAGGTTTATGATTTCTTGGTTTATGTTTAAGCAAGTGTTATAAATTAATTTTTGTTTATTTAAAAAAAAAAATTTAACATTTAAAATAAAATATTTAAAACAAAAGTCAAAATACGTGTTTGCGTGTATGGACATATATATGTGTATATATATACTAAGGTCGAAGATTTTCAATTTTAGTTAAAAAGTTAAAAAATTATTATAAATTATCACATCATTCTCTTTATTTTATTTTTTTTTCATCCTTTTATAATAAAAAAATTAAACAATTAATTAAAACATTTAACTCCCAAACGAAGCCTGACATAAAAGTAAATGCACTACGTGAGATAGATTATATAAAATAATATAAAATATAATAAAAAGAGGGACATAAATCTTCCAACAAGAATGATCAACTACATAAAACGTAAGCAGACGCCATCGTATAATATGTATATTCAAATTATTTTTTAATTAATTTAAGGGGACTTACGTATAATAAGTAGATTTATTATTTAATAGGTCATATGATAATTAATGATATTTTTATCAAACACTATTAAAAAAAAAAGTCACTATTTATTAATTTTTAACGACAGTTTGAAATTTTTGATACAAAAAATTTCACTAATTATAAATTTTAACGACAGTTTAAAAAAATTGTCACAAAATATTCATTAATTTTCAATTTTCAGCGACAATTTGAAAATTTGCCACAAAAAAAAAAAAGTCACTAATTATAAGTTTTAGCTATAATGTACAAAAATTGTGACAAAAAAGTCACTCATTGTCAATTTTTAGCAATATATATACACACAAAAAATAGTCACAAAAAATTATTTTTAACAATAATTTTATAAAAAATTATTTTTAATAGGATTTGATGACAATTAAATTCAATTATTAAGATCCATTAATAATTTATCCTAAATCTTATGTTCAATTTTTTGTCCATAACCTTATTGTTAATCTTCCAATATATTGGACTTTAGTGAAACTGAACAATTAAGGAATTTAATAATAATACTAAGGACTGCACTTCTCGACTCAACTTCTCTCAACTTAGGTTTTTTAATTGGAGTATTGTGTTAGGGTTATGTGGCCCACCACAAAACTCATATTAATGATCCAAATCGTTTAATATATAGGATTCGTTTAGTATTTCATCTCTATAAAAAAAATTACATTAATTACTTGATCAAATTACATTTGTGTCAATAATTTATTTTAAAATCATAATTACTGTTAACACAAATTTGATCTAATCAAGTGGCTATTTATATCCGATCAACGTGATTTTTTCAAAAATGAAATATTCGACGAGCCCTAATTATTAAACATTTTGAATCATCGATGTAGATTCTATAATGGGCCTATGAAGCCAAATAATACACTCCGATCTGATTTTAAACTGGGAAAAAAAAAAGCTTGAGCCTAATACCAAATACCAGAGTAAAGAACATCAAGTGCAATAAAGGGCAGTTTGCAAATACAACGAATTCAATAAAATAGTTTAAATTTGTTTCCAAATAGCTTCGAAATGGCAAAATGGTTAGTGTAAAATGCATACCGTATATAATTTTATCACAATATTATGTAAGTTTTTATAAATTTACATAAGTGATATTATAAAAATGTCACTACAAAAAATTAAGTTTCTAAAGACCAAAATTTAGGGACAAAATTTTTTTTTAGAAACCAAATATTTTTGTTGCGAAAAGTGCCATTATTATATTTTTAGCAACAAAAATTAGACATTAGTGATGAATTATTATCCTTTTAAGACCAAATTTTTTTGTCTAAAAAAATAAATCATTTTGAGACCAAATTATTTTGTCCCTAAAAGTCTATTTATTAGTGACATTTTCAAAATTTTGTCGCTAAAAGCCTTGTTTTGGACTTTTCGAGACGACCTTTTAGCGACTATCCTCATGATGATAGAAATTGATCCCTAAATGTCTTTTACAACAAAATTTTCACTTTCAGAGACTCTTATTTGTTGTAATGTGTTGAACCATTTTAATATCTTTTATTTATTTATTTATTTATTTTTGGTGACCTTTTGTCTAGTACCTCGGCTGGCACTTCGTTGCCACCTTGGTCACGTGTTGTCCTTAACAAAAAATATGTCCCTACAATCACTTATATTTTTATAATTTTATAATTATTTTTTTATTTCTCATTTTATTTTTTAATATTCTCCCGAAGAAGAATGGCGACCATTCGTCTGGCTGAATTGTCCCTCCTGTGGGGGCCACGCAAGGCAACAATTATTTAGAGGGCCACTTGTGAGTTAAACATGTGGCATATGCTCCATAGTGTATCAAATTATATCTATTGTATTACCCTACTTAATTATTGATGCAGTTCCCTTTTACAATAATAATAATAATAATAATAATAATAAATTATTTCTATTGAACCCTTCCAAAAGAACATCACGTTTCAATTAAGGCGTATTTTGACGAGTACGAAATTTTTTTTTTTTTTTTTTTTTTCTAAAAGAGTTATATATAAAAATATAAAAATAATGTGATCCAACCAAGTCAATAAAATAGCTCTTCTTTTTGTTTTTTTATTTTCTAATTCAGTTTTGCTACAGAGCTCTAATTAGAGTTGCTCTAAAGCAACTCTAATGAGCTGGCACCACATATTTAAAAAAAAAAAAAACAAACAGTGAGATAAAAGAGAAAACATAAAAAAAAAAAAATAAATTAATATTCCATTAAAACTCTCTTTTTAAAGGTCTCACTCAATTTTTTTTTTAATTGCCGACATAGGCCTAAATCATTGCAGTGTAGGACTTGGGCCCCAAACCTGTCTTTGGCCCCTAGCTTTCTAGTTTAGAATTTATTGAGGCGAGGAAGTGAAATTACTTATATTTGTTCCTCAAGAATGCTACAAACTCAACAAAAATAAATAAATAAAAAATAAAAAAATAAAGAAATTTTAAATTTGTGGTCAAGATACACTCCAGAAGTGACCCTACAACAATAAATTTATATATACCATTGATTTATCATTTTAAGTAAATTTTTGAAAAAATTTCTACTATCGTAGATTTATTGTTTGTTCATTACTATATTAGTATTTAACAAAAAATAAAAAATTTCAAAAAGGGTTAGACTTTTCTTAAATTTAAATATAAATTTGTGAGAATTGTTCGAGCCCGTGAAGCCCACTATAGGTCTGATTTTAATGATTCAAACTGTTTATTTTGTAGAACACTTCGTGTATATTATTTATGAAAAAAATTAAGAAATTACAATTCAATATATGTTTTAGAAAAATATTTCAAATCAGTAGTAAACTTTACGTACTTTAATAATTAAATATATAATTTTTATTTTTTATAAATTTATAAATATTTTGTAAGACACCACTTATTTGCAATTTTTCCAAAATAATTAGATCAATCTAATAATTTTTTCAATATTTTCCCAAATTTTATACTTTAAGTGTATATAAATTAAGTGAATAAAAAAATAAAAAAATATTTAAAAATATAAAATATAAATTAAAATTTTCTAAATTATTTTTAAAAATTCCAAAACCAAACAAAGTAATTGTTGTGTGTATATGTGTGAGTTGTACCATTCTATGCATTCAAAAAAAAAATTCAAATAATGAAATGTGTAGTTTATATTATTTTAGTTATAATCCAAATCATATTAAGGTCAAGTTTGGGAATATGTTATTTTAATAATTTTTTAGTTTTTTACTTAACATATGAAATAAAAAAAGTTAATATGTTTGGAATGATTTTTTTGGTAAAAAAAGTGCAAAAAGTATTGGGAAAATAAATTTTTTGACTTTTTTATATAGTTTGTTGACTTTTTGATATCTCTAATGACCTTTTGATTTTTAAACTAAAATACAAACTTTCCAAACAAAGGCTAAGCTTAAATTACACTATTCGTATAGTTTTCAAACGAGAATGTTATACAACTTGTTCCATACACTTTTATTTTGAATAGAGACTAATCATAGAATCAGACACACAATATACATAAATGGATAAAATTATTTTAAGATTTGTTAGTAGGTTCATTTTTAAAAAACTTATTTGCTCATGTATATTTTGTGTACCAATTTTTGTATTCATTGACTTATTATTTTTTGTATGAGTAATGCTATTATGATCATATATTTTTTACCACATTTCATATATCATTTGATGTGAAACATATATAATAGCTCAATAATGACAACAAGAAGCCCAACATAAATGTTATTAATATTTAGGGGCGAATTATACTGACGGTCCTTATAATTTGATATTTGTGTTATTTTGATTCCTAACTTTTTAATTGTGATAGATTTGATCCTAAATTTTGAATCATGTTTCAAATAAGGACAATTAAAGATACTGTTGCTCCATTTCAAAGGCAAAATTGTCAATTTAATAAAATATAAACTGACTTGACAAAAATAAATATCAAAAAATTATTTTTCAATTTTTAAAAATTATTTCTACTCATCAAAGATAAAATTATATAAAAATAATAAATCTTTTACATTTTATTTTTTTATTTTTTTACCAAATTAATTTTTAGCATGTGTTTGGATGATGATCATATAATGAGTGGTTGTTTGTGTTGATATTTTTAGATAGTTATCATGTAATAGATGGTTCTATTTGCTATTAATAGATATTTTTGAATGATTATCATGTAATTGATAGTTATTAGGCTTTTAATTTTGTTTAATATATAAAATGTTTTTATTTTTAAATTTTTTGATTTAATGAATTGGTTTAATAATGACATCAAAATTGTTGCCATGTTTGACTTTTGAAAAAATAAAAACTAATTTAACGAAAATAAATATCAAACAATTTTATTTAAAAAATTTATTTCTATCATCCCAAAAAATAAAATTATAATTTATTTCTATCATCCCAAAAAGTAAAATTATATATAAAAATGACGTTTTTAATTTTTTTTCACCAATTTAATTTTTAATTTCTTAGCCAAATTTTTCTAAAAATAGATTCTAAAAATCAAACCAAATAGAACTTTACAACAAAAAAAGGTTCCAATATTATTCATTAAAAAAAAAGCCATTATATTTCAAACAACATACAAGTTAATTAACACAAAATAAGTTATATGACGACTTTGCCTTTCAAATAAAACAATAATGTCTTTAATTATCCTTATTTTGAACGAGATTCAAAATTCAAGATTAAAATGTATCACAATTAAAAGATTAGAAATTAAAATGACACAAATTTCAAACTGTAGGTACTATTAATGTAATTCACCCTAATATCTAATTAATGTATACGTGCCCCCATCATATAACCAGCAACAAAATTACGGACACATAATTAATAACATAATTTTTTATGAACTACATAAAACTTTTATAACATGCTAGGACATACTGTTTCACTCATACTGCTCTACCTATGTGATTGTTTTATTATCGATTATGTGTCTAAACTTATTGTATGACAAATGAAATTCTATCTTTATAATGGATTTTACTGTATATTTTGTATGGCTAGAACTATTTTATATGGATGATTTTGTGATTGATTTTGTTTTTATAGTCTTATTAATATGATAAAAATATGTAAATATTGGATGTAACAGGTATATAATGTAACATTATCACCACCCAATAAACAATTATGATTTACAGTAGAAACCACAATAATAATAGATTAATGGGAGACCATACTTGTCTGTTTGATCCCTTTGTAACTTTTTATTAATCTTACATATATTGTCACTGTTACATCAATATATATATATATATATATATATTTAATAAGAAGAGATTGCCATAGCATTACTCATTAGGCTTGTTTGATTGGCGGATTATATCATATGACTGAGATTATTAATCCATGAGATTCATATTCTATTATTTGGGTTGAAATTTTTGTTATCCAGATTAAATTTCGATGAATATTCCATTCAACAAAATTGATAATTTTTTTAATCATACAACTAATAATGTAAAACAAATATATAATTAAAATTATATATTTTCCACAATAAACATGTACAAGAGACAATCATTCATTCCATTAATCCAATTAAACAATCAATCTTACACTAATTTCGTAAATTATTAATTTATTTACTAAATCATACTAATCAAATACCATCTTAAAATGTCTAATGATAACCCCAACTTATCCCACAAAATGAGGAACCAGTTAGGGACATCATTTTTAAGAACTTCAGGACAGATACGGATGAACCAAGAATGGTTACGGATAGGATTCTGGTAGTAGAACACCTGGGTAAAGGCATCAACATAATCCCAGTAGGTGTATTTGGTCTGTTTGTTACGAAGATCGATTTCGCGAAGGGTATGTGGATGAATGCCCCAAGTAGAAATGGGCATGATAGTACGGATAGTGATTTTACTGAAAGAAATTGGGCTGGTAGCCTTATTAGTTTCATGGAGTTTATGAGAAAACTCACAGGCTCCTGTTTCAGTAAGTATCTGTTCGTAAATATATCGATACTGATCAAAATGGGGGGTTGACTGTTGAGTAGTGAGATAACGACGCTTGATTTCCCAAGGGTCAGTCATCCACTGTTCATCGGCGGATTCAATCCAGAGGACAGTTTCCTCAGTAATACTGTTTGGCGTATACGGATCTTCAGTCTTAAGGAGAATATCCTTAGCTGATGGATTACTGGTGTCACCCCGTAGCGGAGGAAATGCTGTTTTGTCATAGCGAGGATAGGATCCTCTGCCACGACCTCGACCTTTGTGGCCCCTACTGGTCATCGGGATACGGTTGCTGCAAATATTCACGGGTTAGAAAATCAGGCAAATTATTATCGGATCCTTTAATATGTTCAATATCAAAGTCAAAATTAGATAAATAACTTTGCCAAGTTAAAAATATCTGTTTAGATGCAAGGTTTTTAACATCTTGTTTAAAAATCTGTTTTGCCGCAGAACAATCAACTCTGATAAGAAAATACTGATTTAATAAATCATCCTGAAACTTAACAACACATTTAACAATTGCTAAGCATTCCTGTTTAATTGTTGGATAATTTAGAGCGACTTTATTCCAATGCCCAGAATGAAATCTTAAAAGATCTTCCTTCTGAGTCTTGGGATTAAGTTGCTTTAAAA